>VNJS01006821.1:0-20074 GCA_008042575.1 Drosophila watanabei
CATGTCAATTACGTTTACAATTGGCGCCTGCCCCGAAAAGCGACGGACCGACGAAAGTGAGTCTACGGGTCATTGCACCTCAAACCTCAGACCCCACCAAGTTTTCCGCTCAGCTATCTTGTCAGCGGGCAATGATCGACTTAAGTGTGCCGCCAGGTGGGTGGAGCAGCTGCTCCTCCAGGTCCTACCCCTACTCCTCCCCCTTGCGAGCATGTCTAGCGTGTGTTATGCACTGGAAACATAAAACTTTGACGTTTGATTTCGGCGTGAAGCATGCGAATTGCACACCCGCCACACCACACACACACACCACACACACTCCTAGAACTTGAAGCCACGGCCTCCGCCCCCTCTACGATATCGAAAGTGTCACTTTCGGCATATTTATATAGATGATATCAGGGCAGGCATTACAACTGGATACAGCTGGATTTATTACGTATACGCACAGTGCGCCTGGCACCAAGGTCAAACAAAAGGAGCGCAAGCTCTGGGTTTCCATAGGTGCGACAATTTATTTGGTATATTTTTTTGGCTATTTCAATTCCAGCAATTTGTGGTTACAAGGAGTCGTGGCCCTTGAGAGTTACAACTCCAATTTCTATAAGGGTTTCAAGGTAATTCGGAATAGAGTTTTCTTAACTAAACACTAGACTTTATCCCTAACTTAGGGTTCTTTGTTTGAGAAACGAATATAAATTAAATGTTATATTTTTTACTATATTATATTTAATATTATTTATTTAAAATCATTTTCTTATTTTATGGTTATAAAGTTGAAGTTAAAGTTGTTCTCATTTCATCTAGAAACCTGCGACACAGTAAAGGAATCATTTCCGAACCTTAAAATCATATATATTCTTAATCAGCGTTTTTGGCCAAGTTATAATCGATTTACTATTTGAGCTCGGGATTTTAATTGCAAACTGAAAGATTATACAAACTTCGGCTTCACGAAGCTAATCCTTTTTTGTTATGCATGTATTTTCATTAAAAAACCTTTATTTATTACTCTTTAGTTTATATTTTTAGAATATGTAGCTTTTAGTTGAAGGTAAACTCTTAAATTTGAGTGCAATGGCAGGATAAGCAAGGAAGTTAGCAGACTATAAAGCTAAGGTCCCATATCTATCTCGGTAAAAGTAATTTGCATTTTATTAAAATAAATAAGAAACCTTCAGTTTTTAAATAAATTATTTATAAATTACTGATATAATAAATTTATTGAAGAACTGTAGATTTCTTATTTGTTTTAATAAAGTACTTAAAGTAAAGTTAAAGGAATTATATTGCCAAAGGAAAAATTATATTTTATAAGATGAATTTGTTTCTTAATTTTTATAAATATTTCTTTATTATAGGATACTCCCTAAGTCACCATCTTTTTACTTTTATTCCCTTACTAATTTGAATTATAAGCCAAGTAATACTCACATCTTGCTTTCAGCCGGCTCCGCCTGGGTATTCCTCTCCGGTTCCTGATCCTTTAGCAGCGACGAAGTGGATGACCAGGCCACCAGGCTCTTGTCCCTAAGCCGCAACCCCTGCACCTGTGAGGCTGTGATGCGCGGAGCAATCCTTGGCGCGGACTCCTCAATGGCCAGCGAGGTCTGCCTGCTGCCGGGATACAGCTTCTGGCGGATACTCTCGATGGATCTGCCCACGGAGAGGCCGCGGGAGAGATAGCCCCGCTGCTGGGCCGTGAACCTGGCCGTTGGCTCGATGAAGGAGTGCTGCTTCCGCACAGACAACGGCAGTTGGTAGCGGCCGCCGGGAGTTGATGATGATGAGAAGGAGGAGTGGCTGCCGCCGGTGGACGATGGAGCAACGTTCGTCGTCTGGTGGCGGCGACGGCTGGCCACAGACAGCGACATGGTGCCAGCCCGGTTAGCCTTGATAACCTTGATTAGCAACGGTGACGATGAGTGGTTTGCCGCTGGAGTGGGTGCGGGTTACGATGACTTCAAGAAAGAAATCCCAGGCGGTGGTGGCTTACGTTTCAATTGCCAATCAATGTGGCACATCGAATGCAAATCAATTACGAAGTCATTAAGCCCGTGGCGGCAATAACTTTGTCAACAAATAGAAAGCCCACCGAAATGGAGACCGAGAAAGCCGAGAGCCGAAAGCAAATTCGCGTAGAAACCGGCTGAAGTCACGAAAGCGAAAGCTCGCATCCAGCTCGAGATCGCAACGAGGTGGCTTCCACGTCCGCTTCCGTCGTCCACTTGGCTCGAATGCCCTGCACCGACTGCGTTTTTTTGTGAATGAAGAGGAGCTTCGGTTATGTTGCCAACAAACAATCAACAAAATCGCAACGTTGGCAAGGAGTCAAAGGAGTCTTTCGCCTGTTATGCTGGCTCTCTCTCTCGGTGTGGCTCTACGGCTCTATGGCTTACGGCTCTGGCTTCTACGGCTCCGTTGTTTGTTCCATTTCCTGCTCACACCCGCACGTCAGACAACCAGCCAAGCCACCCACTACCTGCCAAAGGGACACTGGAAAAAAATTTATAATAAAATCGGCATTGAATTTTTAATTTATTTATTTATGTCTTATGACTTACCTTTTACTTTGGAAAAGGATGCGGTGTCCTGCGGCTTCTCTGCACTTATAAACATATTTTTAAAGTCGTAAAGAAAATCGCCCTTAAACTAAGAATATATTTCTATAATTAAGAAAAGGTTTCCATGATTTAAAGCCAAGCACCGTTAACTCAGGAAAATCCACTTTAAATACGATTTTTTTAATGTTAAATTGTTCTATTTTCCTCAAATTTAAGTTAAGGTAAGGTTTTCTGATTTGCTATGTTTCATTTCTTTCTTAATTAATGAACGAATTTTACATGTTTTGCTGGTAAATTTTCCAGCATATATGCGCTGATGATTCCCAATTGGTTCTAAAATCTTTGAGATAAAGTGACAGTTATCAGTCAAGTCCATTATCTTACATTTGTTGAGCTTCTTTTTCGTTAAATCTAACCATTCTTGAAATTATTCCATTGAAATTAAACCATTCAGAGCTCTATTGATTTAAATCATATAATATCCCAATATTTAAAGGGTAATTTTTTTGTAAAGTGCATCTAGCCCCTTCCGGAGACACGTGCAATTTCGCTTGGGGTCTGGCAAGTTTTCGACTACGACTCAATGAACCCGCACGAACTTTTGTTTTCATTTACGAACCCACTAAGCCCACCCACTTTACGCCTCATAATCGAAAGGATTACAGCATTTGCTGTGTGTTGTGTGTGCTTTTTGTTGGTTTTTTACTTTATTTTGGCAATATGCAAATCCGACCGTGAATGAATGAATTCGAGTTTGCCAAAAAGAAGAAGTAGAGGATACCCCCTGGCGAGAGGAGAAATGCGTACAAGTCGCTCAATGTCAGCAAATATTCGTTAGATGCAAATTCAGTTGTCAGTAAATGAGTGTGTGTATCTCTCGCTCCTCAGAAGGATGTGAAAAACTTTCACATTTGTGACAATTTCAAATTCATCAAAGACATGCAAAGTTCGGCGGCGGTGGAAAAGTTCCGTGCGCGGTGGCAATCAAAGAAAGTAACGAACATAACAGCACAAAGGGGAGCACAGAGGGGGGCGCAAACACAAACACAGAAAATGGCATAAAAAATCAAAAACCAAAACCAAATCAAGCCCCAGCCAAGGTCACAGCCCAAACATATGTATGAATGCCGTTCTGTTAGTCACAGTATTTATACGAATGTATATACCTCTATATCCCCTTGCGGATTGCCAATAAAATGTACTTAAAACAAAACGGCAAGAAAGGCCAATCGCTGGATGGGCATTAATCATTTCCAGTCAATATTTATGGCTTGACTTTGACGACGCGCTTTGCACAGGATCGGACAGGAGTAGTCCTCCCCCCCGCCCTCAGTTTGTTGTGCAATTCGAAAAATTCGAAATCAATTCAATTACAATGCAAATGCCGTGAAACTCATATCAGAGTTTAGCAGAGAGTCGGCGGTGCCCGTAACCAAATACAGAGCGGTACGAAGCGGGGCAACATGTCAGAGCAAAACTTATTTTAATTGCGAAAAGCGTGGGAATCAAAATTACAGTAACTGTGACTGTGACTGGAACGGGACTGGACCAATCTAAATCTAAATGGGAATATAAGTTTTTGATTTAAATATGAGCAAAATCATATCATCATCAAAATATCAAAATCATCATACAACTTGAATGGTTTCGGGAATCTAATTTAACTTCCTTTTGGAACTTCTGATTTAAATAGTCTTAATTTACTTGGAATTTATTTATTTAATTTAACTTTATTTTACTTAGTTCGAGTCAAAGTAACGTAATTTGGATCAACCGCCAAATCGATAACAAAAGCCATAGTTTTCAATCGTTGTCACCGCTAGAAATTTGACAGTTTTTACAGATAAGATTAGCTGTTTTACAGATATTTTACACGTCTAGTCGTCTTTAATTTATTTATAAATTTCCATTATTTTAAGAGGTGGTTTTTAATAAATTAATGTAAAAAATGTTTAAAATGGACAATAAAAATAAGTATGGATATTTGAATATAAGAATATCTGAATAGTTCAAATATATTTTCTACACATTTTCTATACACGTCGAAAACCTTCAGATACTTGTAGCAGAGTTTCCACCCTTTCCAGATATGTCAATTCTAGTTCTGCACCGATAAAATTGGTCAATAACATACATACAACTTGAATGGTTTTGGGGATCTAATTTAACTTCTTTCTGGAACTTCTGATTTACATTTTTATTTAAAAATTGTTTATTATATGTAAGCTTTTTTTAATTTAGTTAAAGTAACAGTTCATAGTAACGAAATTTAGACCAACCGCCAAAACGATAACAATAAGGATAATCGATAATCGTTGTCATCGCTAGACAGTTTTGACAGTTTTCACTGATAAGATTTGCTACTTTACAGATATTTTACATGTCAGGTCTCCATTTTTTATTTATAAATTTAATTTATATATATTTTATAGAGCTGTATTTTTAACAATTGTTCAAAATGAAAAATAAATTTAAATGTGCATAATTGAAAACAAAAATAACCAAAAATCCACATTTTCCATGTATGTCAAAAACCTTCGTCTACATTCAGCAGAGTTTCCACCTTCAATTCTAATTAAAACTGGACTATCGATAGTTTTTGACAGCTCAACTCGGCAATTTTCGGCTGTCAGATGACGTTTCGTGCTGTCGTGGCGATTGTTTAAACTCAAAAGAAAGTCGGCAGGTTCATAAACTTCTCCCCATTCCTCAATTAAAACCAACGCTAAACTTCACCAAGATGTCCCGTCAACTGTTTGCCATCTGCTTGATTGCCGCCGTGTGCGCGTCCGGCGTGTATGGAAGCTGCAAGGCCACCGTGAGCTCGTTCAGCACTCAGGATGCCACGATTCTCACCCAGCTGGCCCATGTCGGCGAGATTACGCTGCAGTGCAGCGGATCGGCCCCCGCCAGCTTGTTTGCCGAGTTCCCCTGCGGCAAGGTCGTCCCTGTGGCCCAGGTTGGCGACAACAAGTACCAGGTGAGCTGGAGGTGGAATCGAGAGTGCCGAAAATAGCTTCTCTAATCCTGTATTTCCCCGCATTAGGTGAGCTGGGTGGAGGACATCAAGCAGGGCAGCAGCGGCAATGTCCAGGTGCGTCTCTTCGACGAGGACGGCTATGCCAATGTGCGCAAGGCCCAGCGCGATGGTGACAAGGTGTCGTCGGTCAAGTCCCTGCTGGACATTGCTGTGCCCACGAAGAGCGCCTACAAGGGTCCCTGGGTGAAGGCCGAGCTGCTGGCCGCCTTCCTCGTCGGCGGCGTCGCCTACTTCGCCTTCACCACCAAGAGCAAGGTGCAGGCCTAGGAGAGCGATTTCCATTCTGTTTGGAGGATGCCACCTCGTCATCGACTTTCTGAATGAAATTCATTCGCATTAAATCACCTAGCATCAAATTTGGCCCCGGGTGGTCCCGCCACAAAGAGATTTTTCCACATTTTGTACCCATTTGCATCGAGAGGATCGATCGCCCGTCGCCCCCAACAAAAAATAAAAAGTTCCGAAAAACGAAACGAGTCGCGTCTATTTTGAGATTAATTTAAGTTTAATTTAAATTAGAGATAGCTTGTACGAGCGCAAAGTTTAAGATTAAACCTGTCCAGAGGAGCCCACCGTCGAGGAGGGCACCCCGTTCATGGTCTCCTCGTCGGAGGAGATGTCGATCATGCTCTCGACCCGCGACGGCGACATCACATACACAAAGTGCTCCGTGGAGCCCTCGGGTCCGACTGGCGGCGGCAGGATCACCACTGAGCCATCCTGCGGCGGCGGTGGGGGCGTATCGATGCTGCAGTACTTCAGGTTGCCAGCTCCGCCGCCCGAATCGTCCGGCGGCGGCGCACCCCCATTGCAGTCAAAGTTCTCCAGCTCGAGCTCCAGATCGCTCACGATCCGCATGCAGCGCATCTTGGCCAGGGACTGGAACTTCATGGGCATGGCTCGCACCTGCCGGGCCAGGCTCAGAAAGAATAGAGTGTTGGCGTCCAGTTCCCGGTTGGCCTGCAGCACGGCGGACACATCCCAGTCGCTGGGGAAACGCGGATCGCTAATCTTGCGCGTTTTGGCGGGAGACTGCGGTTGCTGCTGCTGCTGCTGCTGTTGGATCTGTTGCTGCTGCATCTGCACCTGCGGCTGTTGGAATTGACCGGGAGTTCCCACGGCCGAGCAACTGAGGTTGATGGCCGTCGTCTGCGGCGAGGGTTGGACTCTCCGCACCTTGGAGGCCGGCGGTGCTGGAGGCGGCGGTGGCGGCGTGGGGTTCCCCAAGGGTAGGGCCACTCCTGTGCAGCTGCCGCCGTTCAAGCGATTGGCATTCTGCACTTGGTTGGCCAGGTTCTGGAATAGTCCCAACGGAGCTCCGGCCGCAGCCGCTGCAGTCAGTTCCTTCTTGAAGTTATCCGCGGCGGCGAAGAGATGCGGCTCGATGATCAGACAGCCGACATTGCTGCTGGGCCCGCTGGAGCTGCTGCAGCCCGGCGGGGTGACAGTGGGCGGCAGCGGCAGTCCAGCGGCCACTGCAGCCGCCTTGAGCGTGGCCAGCGGGAACATCTGCTGGGCCAGTCCTCCCACGCCCATGCCCATGGGCAGGTGGGTGGCCAGCGAGGCCAGAGCACTCGCGTTGGCCTTGCTGACGGCAGCAGCGGCGGCGGCCGCCGAGGTCGCAGGTGAGATGGGCAGGGGCAGGACGACGGCGGAGTTGCAGCCACCACTGGTGGCCGGCGGGGTGAGGGAACTGAGCGGAGCAACTGCGGCGCAGTTGAGACTCCCGTTGGCACTGCCATTGCTATTGGTATTATGATTCAGCACACCCACTCCTCCGGATGCTGATCCTGCGCCCAAGTTGCTCCCCGGCGAGATCATGTTGGGGGGCGTGGCCACGCCCAAGCTGGACGTCGGAGCTGGCGCCAAAGTGCTGCTCAACGCCGTGGTATACGTATTGACCGTGTGCGTTCCAATCGAAGAGCAGCCCGCCGAAGCCGTGGCAATGGTGATCTTCAGTTCATCCTCGCCGCCATTGCTGGCCGCCTTGGCCAGCACCTGGTAACCGAAATCACACTCTGTGTCGTCCTCGTCGTTGGACTTGCCATTACCATTGGCGGAGTTTCTGCAGCGGGATAACAAATTAGTTTTGAAGAAGGTATTGGTACAAGAAGAAGCTGGTTAACTACCTGCCCGGTCCCTGGAAGGGCTTAAGGAACTCCATGTGATCGGCATGGGCCCAGTACTGGTACTTCTTGGATGTCTTGGTTCCGACGCGGAACGAGCGCAGATACTTTGTGTAGCTGTCCCTTAGATTCTTCCATTTTCGCTTAGAGGCCTCTGCAAGGGGAGTATATTAAATTAGAAAGATTTAAGACTTAAAGGTAAGAGTTTAAAAATATACGGGGGAAACTATTAGAGGTGGAGAAACATCGTTTGTATCGATGTTTGGCTGGGGACATCGATACATCGATCTTTTGATATAATTTTCACATCCCTAGTGTGATCCTGCAGTTCAGTTTCGGACTTCCAAAAATTTGCAAGAATTTTAATGGTAAAACATTAATACATTAAAACAGTTAATGGTGGTGAAACAGATAAAATATATAATAAACCATTAATAGAAACATCAGAGTAAAGGCTAGCTGGTAAGTCAAAGTTTTGTGATTCCCCGAATTGTACTTTGATTGCGTCATATTTATTTACTACACAAAACACTACACACACATGTGCTTTAAAAGAAAATGCTCATAATCTTCTGTCAGTAATAGATTTCATAAAAAGCATAAACAATTATGCCGGCTAATTACAAAAAATATAAACAAATCTTTGCGGTTTAAAGGACAGAGCGAGAGAGCAGGATGAACGGTGTTTACATCGTTGTCAACTTAGCCATTTGTCCGCTAATCAGACGGTTTTCAAAAGCAAAATTCGGGATGCACATGTTCCCATGTAAAAAGTTTCTTTATAAAAAAATATGACGGCTAAAGAATTGTTACAAAATTAATTGAAATTTTAAATCACAGGTGGTTGCGTGTTTTAGTTATGTTTCGCACCTGGCAATGCCGTGCAATGTTTTTGTTTTGAAAAGCTCTCACACCCTGCCTCCCACACCCCCACTCTTAGTGGGGCCTGACTGCTCTCTCGTCATCGCTCTCCCTTGCTCTCTCAGCATCAGAGAGCGCGCAGTTTCGCTCAGTTTCAGTTTTTGTTTGTTTTTTCTGCGTGCCAGTGGCAGCAGCAGCGCCAGTGTTTTCCTTTTATTTTTTGTTTTCTGCTTCTCGCTGCAATTTGCCGACCGCACTCGCGCTCCCCCTCACACCACAGCGCGAGCCCATACGTACACACACACACACACACACACACATAAATATTATATATATACCAGCGTTCGAAAAATATCAGGCCGGCTTGTGTGTATGTATGTATGCGCGGTACAGCAGTGTGTGCTGGTTCTACGTAATTCAATTTCAGCCGCCGCCTCCTTTGGGTTATTCTTTTTATATTATTGTGGTATTACCTACCCACTGAGAGACCAATCTCGTCGGCGATTTGCGTCCACACCTTTAGCTTGACTTCCACGTTCTTGTAATCGGGATTGTGATTGTTGTACACCACATCGTACTTCTTGACGATCTCGATGAAGTCGGAGGTGTTATCGGACGTTGTCGAGGATTCGCTTATTGCGCGCGCCACTTTCACATCCTTCATGCTAACTAACGGATTTCGGATTTTCTAACGGTGAGTGTGCACTGGCGAAGTCTCCGAGTCTCCTCCTCCCCCGTATTCCCTTAAGGCTCGAGCGAGCGAAAGAGAGAGAGCAGCAGCAGCGCCGGAGAACAAGCGAGCGAGGGGGCGTGAGAGAGAATTGCGAAACGTCGAAGTACCGTTGTATGACCGCTCCGGCAAACGTTGGACACTTGAATGAAACGACGCGCTGACGACGACGAACAGAGCTGCATGCACACACAGGCACGCCAGCAGCAGCGACGGCGGCAGCAGACCGTGCCTCCACCCTGCTGCCTCTGTGGCCCCCTTCTTTCCCGACATCCCGCTCCCCACTCCACCCAGGCCACCAACACCGACATCAGCAGCAGCACCACCCTCCTGCCGCGCGCGCACACTCTCACACAAACGCACACGCCGTTGGAGGACGTGTAAAGAAGAACAAGAAGAAGGCAAAACCTCATCATCACGAAGCGCACAGCAAAGCGGAGGGGGAGAAACGGAGAGAAAGAGAGGGGCTCCAGCGTTAACCGCCCACCAGGCAAAAAGCAACAAAAAAAGAAACAACACTCGAGCTGTGACCGTATGTATGTTGTTTTTGTTGCTAGTTGCACCATAGTGCCTTGTATGCTTGTACTTTTTCTATATGTATGTGCATATAAACTTGTGCATGCGACAGAATTGCGATGCTGTTGCTGTTGCTGTTGCTGCCCCTTGAACACCCGCACTTTTCTGCTGCTGCGAAATCAGCGCTTAAATGCAATTTGCACTGAGGAAACTGTTGCACCCGTCTGCATTATCACGTGCCGAAGCAGCGAAGTTCAAGGTCATAGGGAAATGGCCGAAGGCACAATGGAAATCGAAGATGGAATATATCAAGGAAATATCGAAAGGATGGATGGCCGAAAGAGAGTGAGAGTGGAAAGACAAAAGAGAGAGACTGACCAAGATCGCCAGCTAATCCTTATCACTTGCGGGAAAGAGAGAGTGAAACATTGTACCGCTAGACTGCTGCTAACCAGAGAGAGAGAGAGAGAGAGGAAGAGATATGGAAATGCCAGGCCCAGCCAAGAAGTGGCTACATCGATCCGTCTCGTTCTACCCCGCCGCTGCCATGTGCCCCCCTAAGCTCTGTTTTGCACTCCTTGGAGCTTGTTATTGTTGTTGTTCTGGTTGCGACTCTTTTGCCTTTCCGCCAAGTTGTTTTTGTTGCCTGCGAACCTACGACCAGTCAGGTTACCTACCTCCTCACGCCGCCCGCCACGCCCCCATTGACACGGGCTTACCGCGCCGCTGCGAGAAGAAGAAGCAGCAGCAGCAGCACCAGAGCCAGTCAGTGCGAGGGGGTGAGGTAGTTTGGAGCGAGGTATGGCGACGGCCCCAAACTAACACACAAACACACGGCTATACTTATAGCGAGGCGACGGCGACGACGACGACGACAGCGACGGCGACGGCGGCGGCGCCTGTTTATATATGTATGTATTGTGCTTTGGCTGCGTGTGCTTGTACGTTTGTATCTCTTCAGCTTGTGCGGGTTTTTTTTTGTTGCTTTTATTATAAGTATTTTTTCGCTTTTCTCTCTTCCCTCTCTGCTTCTCCGCCGCCTGGCCTCTCCCGCCCACTCGCCGCCTGCCCAAGTCCTGGCGGCCGTCTGCCCCCGCTTCTCTGTCTTCCTCTTTCTCGCACACACACACACACACACTCACACTCGCATAGCTCCCGGTTTGCCAGTTCCAAACATCATCATCATCATTGCCATTCGCCATCATCGTCATCATCATTGCCAGCCCCCAAACAGCAGCAGCAGCAGCAACAACAGCAACAACAACAAAGCACACCAACAGCAACAGCAACAACATTTCGTTGAATAGAGGGCGGGCTTGGAAGGGGCACAGGGGAAGGTGGTGGGGGTCGCTGGGCGTTTTGGCGTTCGGCGGCGAAGGCCTGTCTATATGTATCCGTGTGTACGTATAGCTGGGAGAGTGTGTGCGTTGCTGCCGCAAAACGAGAGGAAAAGGGAGGCGGCAGGCGGCAGGGTGGTGGCCGTGTGGGGGGAAGGCAGGGGGTTTCTCTATGGCAGCGAGCTAGAGCGGAGCGAAGCGGAGGAGAGCGGCCTACCGCCGCTGGTGGAGCTCGGTTGCTGTGTTGCTTGGTGTGGATGTTGCTGCTGCTGCTGCTGCTGCTGCCTTTCGCAAATCGATAAACGATGTCCGGACTGCGGAGTAGGCGAGCGAGCGCTTTGCGTGTGCACATATGTACATACATATAAATGCCTTTATATACATGTGTATATAATGTACACGGGCAGAATGTGAGTTGTACATAATGTAGGCGGTTTTTATATGTCGCTGGCCGCCTAACGGAGTTTTGATGCAATCTGCACTAAATGCGTACATATTTACTTACATATGCACCTGACCCCAAAAGTCATACTCGCACGCTGCCCCATTCAGGAATAGTTTCTGCATTGACCCGACCATTATTTGGCATATTGCAACAATAAACATTGCCCCAATTGATTAACTCTCGAACTCTCTCTTTAAACGTCGGAATTAAAGTATAAAAACATTAACTAAAGAAAGAGTAGTTAGTTGTGTACAGAATTCTAGTTAAATATTGGCCGTCAGCCGATAGGGTACACAGGGGGAACAACGGATGACTGAGATGTCATCTGCCGCAACTGTGTGCACCATCGGTAGTGCGACTATACTCTCCCAGTGAGGGCGGCCGGAAGCAGATCCTCGTTCGATATTCGATCGTTGATGCTGACCAATTGTAGTCGGGCGGACCCGGGCAAGTCTTAAAAAGGCCTCCTCCCCCCCTCAAGTCAGGCGTGTAACGCGATCCGTGCCTGCTGACTTCCAGGTTCGCAGCTGAGGGGCAAATCCAATCCAGCTGTGTCTGAACGGAGCCTTCCCAGGGCCGGGCTACTCTGGGTCGTAAGAAGCCTTGCTGTAGCTTTGGGGCCAAGCTACGGTCGACCTCTGAAAAGCCCCACACCCCCCTCTGGCCCGCTGCGCTTGCCAGGTCGAGCAAAGCGGGCGATAATGCATATGATGAACACACAACGCCGAGCTTCGGAACTCGCGGGAGAGTATAAACCCCAAATAAAGGAGGAGATGGACGAGGAGGAGCTGATGTGGCCGAGCCAGGGCACGGGATCTGAAACGAGACAAGAAAACGAGCTGCTGATGCCATGTCAGGACATCCACACTAAAAAGGAGACGTTTTCACATAAGCAAAGAAAAGCAAGGGTCAGCAAAGCCCGCTTCATTCTTTCCAAGATTGCCAAGAATGAGGCTGAGGGCAAGGCAGATCCCCGAGATGTCGAAGACAAGGCCAGATTCTTTGCGCAGATTGCGGAATTCGAGGCATATAAGAAGGCGAACCCGGAAGCAAAGCGACATCAGTCACAGGATGTGACTGAGAGCGCACCGAAGAGGGCGAAGGACTCCCAGGGTAAAGCGAGAGCGACAACGAAGAAGTTTAGCGAGGTGTCCAGAGACGCTCTGGCTATAGCTCTGGTGGACGAACTCCACGAAGATGGTCGTCTGCTGTGGGAGAAGTGGGAGGAGATTGAGACCAAAATGGCCGACATGGTAACCGACAGGTTGGTTGCCATGCCGACCGGCCCCATTCCCTCCTTGGACTCCTCAGACGTGGTCCGGGGGCACCGGGTGATCAGGTGCGACGATGAGTTTTCCAGGAGCTTCCTGGCGGAATGTGTGGCCAAGATTAGCGACAGATGGACTGGACTTAAGATAAGGTTAGTCCACGCCAAGGATATTCCAACGCTGCCTGCCGCAGCTAAAAGCTCAGAATCAAGAGATCCGTTTTGGCATAAGAAAGGCCAAGATGAAGGTCTTTCTAGCCGAGCCGGACGAGATTTTGGAAGAAGGCGATGATACCAATCATTGATTACAAATCTCCGACATGGCTCTAAACAACATCGATGGCGAAAGTCGTTCAGACTCATCTGAAACGTAGCTCGAACGCTTCTGGGTATCCCACAATCCATCTCAGGGAAAGGATATAAAAATCGGACTTCTAAAAGTTCCATGAACCAGGGACGAGCTTATCTCTGGCCTTAAACATCTAGGATATGCATTACTTTACTACACTAGCTTGACGAAAAGCTCTGAAATGAAGGAGAGAGGTAAGTAAAGTTACTTAATAACATTATATAAATAAATTATATAAAAATACTACATTTTTCACTTATGAAAGAACTATTTTTGGAATCTGCACAAATTGGTTGGTATATTTTGCATCAAATTAGACATTCACAAAGGTCTTCAAGCTCTTAATAAAGTCTTTTGTATAAATTTGTTTTATTATTAGCTTATGTTGTTTTTTTATATATATTTATAATTAAAGATTCAAACATTTCAGACAAAAAACAATATGAGTTCCGTTTTTAATGATTATTCAAACATTTCAGACAAAAAACAATATGAGTTCCGTTTTTAATGATTACTTGGCTGACATAGCTAACATTCTTTACGCACCTGGTGTGCATGACGATTACTATAAAGTCCTAGACTCGGTAAGGACCACCGTTGAGAGTAATAGTCTGCTCAGATCAATATGCGTTCCACGATTTTTACCCTTTGGTAAGTTGTTTATCCTAATGTTATCATTATCATTACCAAAATTGACTCTATAAATTGTAGGAAGTGCCGCTCATGGAGTCCGAATGTATGACGATAACGAGTACGACATAATGATCGAGTTGGAGTTTGCCAACTACGACCAAATCCTCGTGCAACCGGATCCATATCGTCCCGGTTATGTGCATTTGCGCTTTGATCAAGCAAACTTGCCCAACTTCGTGAAGGACACGCTGTTGGACAATCTTTGGTATCTGAAGAACAAGAAAATTCGTATTTTGATGGATAGCATCCTTAGCGATATCCACGATCGCCCAGTTTGGGACAGTAATGGGTTAAACGTTTACCGCCTCCATTACGAATGGCGCAAGAATTGCCACACCATCATTGCAACATCGGTGAACCGCCAGTTTTCCATTGACTTTGTGCCGGCAATTAAGGTTCTATTTAACGAAGGAGACATTCAGGTGGTGCCTAAGTCAGTGCCAGGACCGAAGGACACAAGCGGATGCACCTTTATCGTAAGCAATATTAGAGAGGAAATGCGTCTGCTTCAAGAAGGTGGCAAGGTGATGACGGATGCCGTGATGCTGCTTAAGGCCCTATGCGAATCATATTGTCTGCCCAAGATTCGCTTCTACCATCTGGTTTCTTTGGGCATGCTGTTCATCGAGGCCGAAGACATCAATCAACATTCGTTAGAGAATGTCTTTCTAGGGGTAAGTCGTTAGCAAACGTTGACTTGAAATACTAAGCGTAACATAATTTCTTCCCCTTGTAGATGCTTTCTGATCTGTGCGACGCCCTTTGGGAAAGTCAACTTTCCTACCACTTATATCCAGACTTAAATCTTCTATCTAACTTTAAACCACATCAGCTCGCTAAATACGAGGAGGTTCTGAACGACGCTTACAATACACTCAAGACATATCCGCATCAGGATAAACTGTCCTACGACCGCTGCAGCTGGCACTTTCTTGGGGATGAATAAGATATAGATTAATATTCTTTATGGATAATTATGGGTTAGGAAGTTACCCCAATATTACGTTTAATATTTATAAAGATTATTCTTTATGCAACTATTATGGATTAGGAAGTTATCCCAATACTTTGTTTAATAAACATTTTCTTTGACAATGAATTCTGATAATTCTTAATCAAAGACCTTATAATAACATGATGAACAACGCTCTCACTTTATGCTTACAAGAAAGCGGAGGGGCTTAATATTCCCTGTAGTCCATGTGAGTAATGGGACCAATAGGCCCCACAATGTCCACATCCCTGCCCAAGCTCTGCTGACGCTCCTTGATTTGCAGCTGCTGGAATAGCAACTGCACCAGGATAATCACATAGTTCGCCATGCCATTGTAAACCTGCCAGAAGAATAAATGTTAGATCTTTATCCCGGCTACATTTCTCCGTTTCAATCTCACCAGATAAATCGTAGATATATTGAGGTGAATACTGCTGCCCACCAGTGCCGCCTGCCGATTGTGCATACGCCAGTGCTGGAAGTCTTCCGTCTGCAGCCGGGCCACATCCTGGCCAGAAAAGTGGCTGGCATAGTTGCCCAGCATGTGCAGACAATTGCGCTTCTGTTGGAGAGTTAGTACAAACCAATTATTTTACACAGTCCTGCATATCCGTCCAAACCCACCTCTCGCTGCAGCAAATAACCGTAGGTGCTGGTGATGATTACCTTATAGGAATGTATGGCCACGTGGAGCAGCATGAACATGTATTCCAGCTCCCAGGAGTCGCGGCTGAGCAGCTTCTGGCAGATGACGTACACGAAGCAGGTCATAATGGTGAAGTCGTAGAAGATACCGGCGGCGGCGGCAAATCCAAAGACACCATTAAGCTCTGCCAGAAGGGAAGAGCAGCGCTTGGACATCACAAACAGGTGGGCAATCCGCTCGTGCAGCTCTCGCTGACCAGCTCCGTCGCCCTCTTGATATAGTTGCTGCAGGAGCTTCTGCATCAACCTCATGCGCAGGCGCACAAAGTCCATAATGGCAATGTAAACGAATCCCACTAGTCCCACGGAACTGGTCAGCAGGGTGTAGGTGAAGGCCATCAGCAGGGTGGACGGGATGCCGCAGGTGCAACGCGCCGTGTCAAAGATCAGCGAAATGGTGAAGGAAAAGAAACAGAAGCCCACGATCACGGTGCCGTACCAATACTTCCATCGGGTGCGTTGGTAGTTCCACTTGACAAAAGGAAACTCCTTCGAAACGATCCGGTCGAACTCTTGCAAGCTGGCGAGGAGACGCAGGTGCCTCCGCCTCTGCGCATCCATCGACAGACAGTACTCCACGTAGGTGATGGTGCAGCTAAGGCACTCCCACGATAAGATCACCTTGTCCAGTGGCTTGAGATGAATAAATATGGCAGCCGACATCTCTGGATCTCTCAGTTTAAAGAAAACGCAGCCCAGGAAACAGGATATCACCAGAAGGCGGGTCAGCAGGGCATAGGCCACCGTCCACCCGGTTGAGGCGGCTCCACCTCGGCTAGGACTCTGCACCCGAAACGTGATCACTCCCCAGTACAGCATCAGGCCGTACAGATTCCCGTAGCAGTAGACAAAGCCGTCGTCGTGCTGCATCCTATGGTGTGTGGAAAGGAACCCTGTTTGAATTTGGACTGGCCAGAGAGCCGTACAGAGCTATTTATTCCCTCGCAGGGGTGGTTCATTAATATTGATTACACATAGATATGATCGGACTAATTGAATACATCGTTTTGGCCGCCTCTCTCTCCATGCCTGTCGCTGGTCACACCATTTGAATTCGAAACTCCTCGTCGTCGGCCTCTCACACAAACGTGAACTGACGTGCTTTACTGCGGGAATTGGAGTTGGCGGTGCTGTTGCTGGTGGCGGAGCTGTTGGCATTGGTTGCGGCGCCAGTGCGTCGCAGCGCCTTCTGCAGGACATGGGCGTCCGCTGGCTCGATGCGCTTATAGTACTGCTCCTTCGTGTCGACAATTTCGAAGCCAAATTTCTTGTAGAACTCGATGGCTCCATCGTTGTTGATTTGGACGTGCCTAAAAAATAAGTGAATGATATTAAATTGTCTTGTCATTAAGAAATGATTTAAGAATGTTTTCATTTCATTCTTTACAGACATTTTCATATTTCTAAATAATTTTGATATAAATTAAACTATTTAATCTGCTGCGCTATTAAAAATACCTGTCTATATGTATAAAATATTGCGATTTCTTGATCAAATGTTAACTATTAATAGATCACATTTGACAAATTCTGGCATTAAGTCAAAGACTTTTTTTACAAAACGAATAATTCCTATAACCTTAAACCTTCAATATGCTCTTAAGAAAAGCATTAATAGTAAAATAGTCTTTCCTAAAACAAATCTAAAGAAAATTCATATTTTTTCAATGATTTCTTACAGAAAAATGCTATCAAAGTTTCCATCCTTCTCGGCATAGTTAAGGATGTGCTCGAACATAACAGTGCCGATGCCCAGGCGACGATATGGCGACAGGCATCCCAGGGTCATGATGTATAGACGGCGCTGGTTCTCGGTTGTATCAACCCGACAGCAGACGGCGCCGACGACAATGTCATTGTAATAGGCCAATTTGGCCAGTTCGCCGGCCTCCAGGACATCCACGTAGAACTTGTCGTTGTAGGAAACCGGAAAGACAACCGTGTTGAGCTTCTTCAGCTGCTTGATGTTGTGCGGCGTCACATCGCCCAGTTCGATGCTGTTCCTGCGGGTGGGGGTACAAGGGTACAAGTGCAACCGAGCGCCAGTTTTAGTTTTAGGTTATGATATGCTCCAGCAGCTCCTGGGCCGGCGGTTTTCCAGCAGGCCGGTAGTACACCACTCACCTGGTCATGGTGTTTGTTCGGTTCTCTTACGATTTTAGCAACGCGCCCTGCGCCTGGATAAAAATCTAATAGAAAAAAATGTGTTTTAGGCGCCACAGCTGTTCTGAATCAGTGTTGGAAAATCGGCTATTTTTCGGTAATTTGCAGCTGAGTTTTGCACTTGATTTGTGGGAAAATCTGAATTCAGACTATTTTATATTTGAAATTTTCTCAGTTACAAAGTAAATACAAATATAATTCATGTTTTTCAGAATATAAAGTTTTCTTGTCAACATTTTGCCCACTAAAAGAAGTAATTTTCTCAGATAAGTTGGCAGCACTGGTTCTGATAGTCGCCTTTATCGATATACACACCTAACTCCGATAACGTTTTTTTGCAAAAAAAAAAGTCGGACCAACTTTGCTGTGTAAATTTTGTTTAAATCTCGAATTGCAAGCGAAAAATGAATCCCAACATGAACATGATGCCCATGGCGGGGCCACAGATGATGCAGGTGCAGATGCAGTCGTCGCCCTCGGGACCGCCGGTGCCCGTGCAGCACCAGCAGCAGCAACAGCCGCAGCCGATGCAGCAGGCCGAGAAACTGGACAACATTTCCCGGGTGAAGACCCTGCTCGGGCCGCTGCGGGAGTCCATGTTCCTCACCATCCGGTCCAGCGCCTTCACGCTGCAGCAAAACAATCTGGCGGACAACCTGAAGCGGGACACCGGAGCCCACCACGTCCCGCGTTTCGACAAGCATCTGGAGGACTTCTACGCCTGTTGCGACCAGATCGAGATCCATTTGAAGACGGCAATGCAGTGCCTGCAGCAGCAGAACTCGTCCAACCATTACCTGCCCGGTCCGGTGACGCCCATGCGCATGGAGAGCTTCATGCCGGAGAACGCCGGACCCATTCCGTACCCCACTTATCTGAACACCGTGCGGGTGCATGTCCAGTCGGCGAAGGACATCCACGATACCCTGATTAGCGCCGCACAGAACATTTCGCAGGCTGATTGATAGTTGTAGTAATAATTATTATTTAATTAGCTCTTATTATTTACCAAGCTAAGACGTACGAATAGCGATAAATATAGATGATGCATAAGCAATTAACGAATTTATATTGTATTTTAGTAAAACTGGGGCTTGGTGGTGTTCAACTTTATACGCTCGTGATATTATGTAACTAAAGAATTTTATACAGCAGATTTATCTATAAATACCAATGTTATCAAGCATGTAATAATACCAACAGCATTGTTGGACTGCACTTGCTAGTAATTGTTAACGAATCAGTCAACAGATTTCTCTATAAATATAAAAGACCACTGAACCCTTGACAGTTCGGCAGCAGGCCAAATGGCGACAAGGACAAGGACGAGGTAAAAAACAGGAGCCATGCTGATATTCAAATTTTATGTATTCCTGACGATGCTACTCGAGGCCAACGTAAGAAACGTTGTATTAATTATTAATTGTTTATTAATATATGCTTATTTTGTAGATGTTACCCATGCCACTTAGCAAGGTTGAAGTGCGCCTGATATCCTTTAACGCCTCAAGCACCGACATCGTTGACTTCACTAAACTTCGCATTGTAGGCAGAGATCATAGGATCAACGGCACGGTTAACATGTGTAACGATTCAAAGGCTGATGTTGCAAGTCAGGGGGGCGCACGCGTCTTGACCCGGCTGGGGCTCGTCGGCAAAAGGGTGGTATTCTTGCTCCCCTGGGCTTTGCCTTAAAGTGAAGTCATAAAGTTATAAATTTGCGTGCTACGACGATAGAAATGAATAAAAACCAAACAAAACACATACACTGAGAGAAACTGGTGGGTACACTGGCCAACTATTTAGCTCGCTTTAGATGACTTTAAAGCGGCTTAGCCCTCCCTTCCATGGTCATCCTATTCCTGAAATATAGTATTTAATGACCCCTTAGTCGACCTGACTAAGACATCCCCAGGGAATTCATGCTAGCTGAAGGCAAAAATTAGACGCTGATTAGCACATTATAAAATATATTTTCCTAAAATTAAAAGTATGCATTTATAACGAAATAAAAATATAAAAAGTGGAATGACATTTAAAAGTTTAATTGTATGGAATAAATAATTTAAATATTCTTGGCTTTCGTGCGATTGAACATCAAAAATAAATTGAACTAAAATTTCTCACGGTGTAGAATAAAGATCGGACGGGACGCAAAGAAAATCGATGAAAATTTTGTCGGATATGGCACTTAAAATTTGGATTTAATTTAGCTCTTCATAATTGTATTTACTTTCCGTTCGTAAACCGGAAATGCAAACTCTCGGTCAAGACGCTTTTAAAT
>VNJS01006838.1:0-24307 GCA_008042575.1 Drosophila watanabei
ATTCCTTGATCCTGTCCACCGAGCTCGTGCACCTACTGGCGATGTGGCCCACCTCCAAGCATTTAAAGCACTTCGGCCGGGCGTCCACTTCCTTTAACGGGCATTTGCACCACCCGATCTTAACCTTGCCCAATTTCGTGAGCAGGGTCGCCTGGCTGGTCGGTACCGATACCGTCGCCGTCTGCGTCTTGAAGCGTCCAGGTCTGAAGCTTCTGACCGTAACCGAGTCAATCGGGAGTCCCGACTGCTCCGCAAGCGCCTCCGCGTGTTCCTCGCCAGAGGCCAGCTCGTCGAGGTCGACTGGGGTGTGGCTGCTCGGATGGAGATCTTGTCGCCCAGTACACTGCCGATGTCCTCCATAAGCTTACGGGCGTCATAGTCTGCGCCTGTCAGCTCTAATAGGAGGTCGCCCTTGGCTGTCCTTCTGGTCGAGGAGGCCATCTTGGCAATCTTCTTCATCCTGTCGTCCTGGGAACGGGTCACCAGGCACACAACCTCTCCGAAGGGTGCGCCTGAGGATGGGGTCAGGATCAGCGCATCCCTTTTTGCCCGTTGGCGATGGAACCGCCGCTTGCTCCGCTCGTTTGAAAGGCCATAAGCTCGGTGTTGCTCCTGTCACTTGTCGCTAATAATGGGGCGTCGGCCAAGTGGGCCGCCGGCGCTGCCATGTTGGGGGGAATGTGGGTTAGGGCCTCCAGAATCTGTGCCCTAGCCGCGGCGTTAACCGCGGGTGGACTTCCATTTTTGTGGCTGCCACCTGGAGTAATTATGTTCTTACTCGACATTCCTGTTGGGAGCATTTTGGCCCAATGCGAGGGGCTGCATTTTATACCTTCTGCCAGGTGGGTTAAAACTGCCGGTCACTATGACTCAGACGCAGACCAAGTAGCCGCCCAATATGGGTCAGACGCTACCTGGGTTTAGCTTTGTGTGCAGCAATTGCCTGCTGCCAGGCTGGATCTTCTGCCGGCCACTGTGGCATAGCCGCAGATCACGTAGCCGCCCATTATGGGACAGACACTACGTGGAGGGACGAGATGGGACAGGCGTGTGCACTAACGGGGTCCCTCGATGGTCGGGAGTTTTCCCTCGACTAGACAGGTGGGAGTTTTACCGCTCCAGCTCGGTCGCCAGAGCCCCGTTTTATAGTGTACCGCGTCGCGGTGGGGTTGGCAAATGGGTCGGCTCCTTGACCTTTACCACCAATTTATACCCTGTGCGCGCCCTGTCCCAGTCGGGTTCCTCTTCCTTATGCCAAGGAACAGGAGCAGCAGCCCAAAAAGGTATGCTACCTCCTGCGCTTGAAGATCGCATATGCGTGTCGTGCCCTCTAGCTTCTGTCAGCAATGGGAGCTTGACACGGCCTCGACAGCGCCACCTACCGGTTGAATACAAACGGCCACCAATCGGAGCTAGGGAGTTGCCAGATCGATGGGAATCCGAGCATTAACCATCACTGGCACACAGCTGATCGGGCGATCAGCTGACGTGACTGGCAAATGATGCGGGGGCAGCCACATTTAAACCGCTAGAGAGATCATCCCGAGCAGAGGCAACAACAAGGATGAAGATATCTAGAGGAATTTCTCTCACCACTCTCTCCGCCGGCGCGAAAACCTATGTTGGAGGATTGGAGTCAACGGGTCATCCGTGCGCCGCAGGGGAAAGCCGCTGCAGGTAAGTACACTCGGCACAGCCTCCGCAGGCCGGCAAACACCCGGAGTCGCGCGGGGCCTTGCGACAACCCACTCGAAACGCGACATTCCCGGGAGCACCGCTGCGGTGCAACCGTACTCGGCGCTCTCTAGCCTGCAGCCTGGGTGGTGATCCTGGTTTTGCAGCGATCACCTCGTCGACAAGCTTTTTCGCCTCCTCTCGACACTCAGGCGGAGAAACTGCCGACACTTCCGTAGCGGATGGATCCCTCTGCAGACTCGGCATCGGTAAGATTGCATACCACAAGTACGTGTTCCAATGCGGCGGCGTGGCGTGGACGTTGAGGCATGTGTAGTCTGATTAGCGGAATAGGACTACGAATTGGAACTACGACCTGGAACTACGAATTGGAGTTTCGATACAGAACGATTAATTAGTGCAGTGGAGGGGCGACTGGTTATTGCGGGCAGGCGACCTCCTTCATCCCTGAGGTACTCCTTCCATCGCAGACGAAATTGGTGTTGAAGTGCTTTCAGGTGTTGCCAGCGGTTTATAATGGATGTGGTGTCCCCTTTTATCTGGGGCTCAACTTTAAAAGTGCGGGGGGCGCCCGAGGGAATGAACTGCCAGAGCAATTGCTGGTGATTGTAGGCACCTGTCACAGCCTCTTTAAAAGCTTGAAGGAAATCTCGGGAGAGTGGGGCACCGGTACCTATAAATGTCATCCCGTTGTCCGATTGTTTTTGAAGGGGGCATCCTCTTCGGGACACGAAACGAGCGAAAGCGGCGAGAAATTTTTCAGTCGTAAGATCGGATGTAGGCTCTGTAACGAATCGCCACACTAGTAAAAATATCTCAGGCAAGTTGTTGGCTCGGGATCTAAGCGCACGCAAAATAATGGTCCGGCTTTGGCTTGGCTACGGGGGTAATGGTCTTGCTTAGATCTCAGGATGCCTTTAAATAATTTTAAGGTCGATAATTGCGTGCTACAGCAAGCTAAAACCGGGATAGAGATGCACACACACAATGAAAGGGTTAAAAGGGAAGAAAAAGGGTATTCTCTCTTCGGCTACTCTCCTTAATTAGCTCTCCTGGTGTCTTGGAGGCTCTGGTTTGCCCACCCTGCCAATGGTCGCTCCTACCCTCAGCGCTAAAAAGCCTGAGCGACCCCTTCTACAAGTGATACCCCATATCACAAGAAAATGCTAGCTGCGGCCACTTCCAAAATTCTTTTAAAACATTATAAAATTTTATTACAAGCTAAAGACAAAATCATTTCTTAGAATAAATAGTACACATAGAAAATAAATATGTGTAACATGCATTGGTTTAAGATAAATAAATAAGGTAAATTAATAAGCATAAAAATAAAAATAGTAAATAAATAATTTTAAGGAATTTATGATTTTGACATGATTTCCTGGCAAACAAAAAATGGGCAATTCAATTGGGAATTTTAATTCGTGTGTCGTTCTCTTATTTAAAATTTGATTTTTAAATGCTTGGCATTAAAAGAACAAAATTAAACAACATATTAAAGCTCTTTGCTTAAGATGCACAGAGTACAATTGCCTTTGCTCTTTACTCGTTTTTTCCTCTCTTTTTTAAACCTCCATATCCCTCTTTTGTTTAGGTAGACATATTAAAATTTTTAGCGGATTGTTTTATTTAAAACTCCGTGTTGATTTAACGAAACAATATGTGTTTACATCACTCACCACCTTTTCACATCCATCGATAAAAGCGCTTTTTTCGTTGAAGTGCTAGCCGAAAGGGTAAAACGAGGAAAACGGGTCCGACAAAGATGCCGAAAGGGAAACATAACTAGAGGCGAGGGGGGAGAAATTAAATAGGCGACTGCGTTCACCAGCGACAATATTTAAACAAATTTTTCTCCGCACCTCTTCACGGCGAACATAGTGTAATTGGGACGCGGAAAGTTCCTTTTTCTGTTAGGATATATCTTCCCGACGTTCTAGGGCCTAAAACTCTGCGAGGCATCAGCCTGGGCGTACTGCGGCGGCGACATCGAACGGGCGCATAAACAAAAGCGAAACTGAGCCGAAATTTAGGCCTGCGCCTGCTCTAGCATAAAGCTCGATCGCTGGATTTATGCTGCGGTAAGCTCGCTCGCGGTTTTATGTTCCCCGCCTTAAGATCATTTTCAAAGGGGGGCAAAGGTTAGGTTCGATCACCCGGGCTTAAATTTCTCGCAGTGACGAATTAAATAATACTTTCCCTCCTAAAGCGCTGCTGCGCGGGGTGCCGCTCGTTCGGAAAATCTGCTTCCTTTCGATCCTTCACTGATTATTGAAGCTCAATGCGCCGCCGTCTCTCTCTGTGTTCCGGTCTGCCCCTCTCCTCTCTGGGGTCGTCGAGCGGTACCAGCGCTGCTGCCTATAAAATTCCCAACAAAATATTCCTCTGCCTGCGTGTTCCCCTCATTCCGCTCAACTTCTGATTGCGT
This sequence comes from Drosophila watanabei, assembly GCA_008042575.1. NCBI lineage: Eukaryota > Metazoa > Arthropoda > Insecta > Diptera > Drosophilidae > Drosophila > Drosophila watanabei. The sequence goes on from VNJS01006838.1 coordinate 4,124, forward strand.
CTCGCGGTTAATAAAAATAATATTCCTTCCCTTAGCACTTATGGCACTCGCGAGAAAATTTTTTTTTTCTTGAACTTGCTGCTTCGGCCGCCAAAAATTAAAAGACTAAGTAAGACGCCGGGAAAGTGGCGGTAGCCCCTACGAGAAAGTGGGTGACATGGAGACAGTTGACATTAGCCCCTGTTGCTCTCTCCCATCTATTCACATCTGTATGGGAATCCTACCGATCCCAGGGACCCCTGGAGCTCGCGGATAGCCACCTGCGTCTCAGTTTTGGATTCTGCCCCGCGAGAACATCGTCAACGTACATATACTGTCGAATAATCCGAGTCGTGAAGAAAGGATCGTGAAGATGCTCGGGGTCGCGCAAGGAGTAGTAGTTTGGAGTTTGGAGTAGTTTGGACAAAATTGTGTTCACAGATGGAATCCGACTCGAAGACGGTCTGTGTGGGCACTTCTTTCACTTTCCAGAATTTAGTGAGAAGCTGGTCCCGTGAGTCGTTAAAGCAGTAGGTAACTCACGTGGAGAAGGCGGACAGATTTCGGGAGGCACTCGGAAATTCGGGAACATCAGAATGAATGAGCCTGTGTTTCTTGGGGAAGGCGCGTGTCGAGGTATGGCTGGCGCAGACGGAGTTGAAGCGGTCGCGAATGGATTCCCGCGGTGGAGGCAGTAGGGTGCAGCGGGCATGCGCGTCGCTACTTATCTTGTATAGCAAGTGGGATAACTTCTCCACCTGTGTGAAACGCGAATTGTGGATTTCTATTTCTGTAAAAAGGTCTGGGAAAGTGGCCCACCGAAGATAGTCACCAGCGAAGACTTCGGTGTCCAACGGTTGCAGGCGACAACTCGTAGGAATTGATACTTGGCTGTTTGCGAAGCTTGAGCACCGTCCTTCTCGATTAGCACTTAGAGATTGGCGACACACCTTTCGAAGACTGAGAAGCAACCTAGGAATCTTTAAACGAGTACATTCAACACTCCTACGAACAATAACTAGAGCACTCTTGTACATCCCAACGCAAACATCCGTAAATTGAGAATATATATACTAGGAATGAAAATTAGGTTCGATGATGTAAAAATAAGTCTGATTTGAATCTGTGGAGTTTGAATAAGTTGTTCGACATAACTGCGCAAATAGATAGGCAATTGTCCGATCATTGTTTACAGTCGTTTTTGTAAAAGCGAGATTAATGAGTACGTTAGATGTTAACAAAACTATAAAACTGATTTTTGGTGTGCCTAAGAGGCTCCTTTAATAGCCTAGTTACATAACCAATTCACTTGACATGCATTATGTTGTCGCACAGCAGCCAACGAAGGAGCTACCTAAAGAAATTACTCTTTTGCGGGTTTTGACAGCGCAGACAATTCCAGCAGCCATTGAAGACTTTTTTTTTGTATTGGTTTGCTTTTATTTATTGAATCTTCTCCTTACGGGACTAACAGTAAGTGTATCAAATCTTATACTATAACCTCACTATCAGTCATGTAGACTGGAACAGTAAAGTGGCCCTGAAAAATTATGGCTGGGTTGGAAGGTTGTTACGTTGTAGGCAGGTTCTTCTGGAAACCCGAGCCAAGTTCCTTGCGAGAGGATGTGGGTTGGCAGAGAGCTTTTCCTTGTACGAAGCTTTTTGCTTCTCTATTTTTTTACTATTCTTTTACTGCGAGAATGCCAAGATCCCTGTGGATATTTTGGTTCCGAATATACCATGGTGCCCCAGTGATAGTTCGCAGGATTTTTGATTGAGCGCGCTGTATGATGTCTATGTTGGTTTTGCTCGCGTTCCCCCAAAACTGGGAGCCATACTTCCAGATGGGCTTGAGAGTGGAGTTGTAGAGCAGGACCTTGTAGTGCAGACACAAGGGCGATCGGGCGTTTATAATAAAGTGGAGGCTGCTGGCTTTTAGTTTTAGGTGTAGTTTCTTGCATTCTATATGTCTTCGCCATTTTAGACGTCTGTCGAGGTGGACGCCGAGGTACGTTACTTCGTTGGCTTGGGAGATCTGAATGCTATTCAAGTAGAGCGGCGGGCATGTTTGTCTGTTAAGAGTAAACGTTATGTGTTTTCACTTCTGTTCGTTTATTTTAATATGCCAGTCGGATAACCACTTCTCCACTACCGTGAGGTGGTTGGCGAGTTGGGATGTTGCACGGACTGGGCATCTGGAGCGGCTGAGGATCCCAGTATACCCGGGCAAATGTGTTTTGATTTTATGCATGAGACCATTGAGACGGACGCGATCGAATGCTTGAGACACGTCGAGAAATATCGCGCTACAGTATTCTCTACGTTCGAAGGCTGTGCGAATCTCTGATGTTATTCTGTTAACTTGCTCAATAGTTCCACGTTTTTCTCTGAAGCCAAATTGATAGGCTGGGATAATGTTGTAAGCTCTTATATATAGTTTTATGCGTGTTAAGGGGCATTTTTCAAACAATTTGGACAGGCATGATAATAAGCTTATTGGTCTGTAAGAGGACGGAATCGTGTAATCTTTTCCGGGCTTCGGTATCATTATGATAAAAGACTTCTTCCATTTTTTTTGGTAGAAGCCGAGACTTATAATCCCATTGAAGAGTTTACAGATGACCTCAATAGCACAGCTCGGAAGTTCAATTATCATTTTTGGAGTTATTTGGTCACCGCCGAAAGCCTTTTTCGGTTTTAGCTCCTGGATGACTTTAGTGATCTCGTTCGATCGAAACGCTGTTATCGCGGACTCACTTTCAGGGCGGATTTGCGGTAGAACAAAAGGATTTGCAGCAGGGTTCGGCTGGAAGACGCTCCTGAGATGTGAGGTAAATGATTCGGCTCTGTCTATGTCGCTGAGTGCCCAGCGGCCTGAAGAATTTCTTATTGGGGAGACGGTTTCCACCGGAGAGCTTAGATTTGGGTGAGCCCTCCACAAAGGATGCTTTGTACTAGTTGGGGAAAGTTTCTCAATATAACTTAGTTGTGCGTATTCGGCATCTTGCTTCAGAGCTCGGTTTAGTTTGCGGGTTGCTTCATTTAGACGTTGCTTTGAGCATGGCGATCTGCTGGTTTCCCACGGCCGTTTTAGATGCCTCTTTTCTAGATCGAGCTGTTCAATTTGCAGGTTGGTCCTGAACTTCTTTAGTTGCACATCTTTCCGTTGGCTGCTCTTCCAGGGCTACGGTAGAACAGTCGATGTCCGCTTCGATATTGAGCGGGGGGCTAAGCTTAATGTGGGAGCTTACATACTTCCTGTATTTCATCTAGTTAGTTCTGTGTGACGTCAGCCAGTTGGGGTGGTCCGTAACTTCTGGGCTTTGAAGAAGGGTTATCAATAATGGAGAGTGGTCTGATGAGAGATCCGGTAGGGCCTTGGCGCTTATTAGATTGCGTGGGATGTTTTTTGTCACAGCGAAATCAATTAGATCTGGTATCTTTCTGGGATCGGCTGGCCAATATGTGGGCCTACCAGGAGAAACGTAGTCCAACTTATTGCTCACACTTATAAGTGCCTTATAAAGTTGCCTCCCCTTGGGAGTAACGAGGCGTGATCACCAATGCGTATGCTTGGCGTTGTAGTCTCCAGCAGCTATGAAGTGGTCCCCAAGTGAGTTGTAGAAATCCATGAATTGACCTTCAGAGATTGTAAAGCGAGGTGGGCAATAGACCTCGGCTATGCAAAGGTTGTCGTTTCCTTACTGCACTTTTATAAGTGGCTTGTAAGTAATTTGTTGCATACCTTTGATGAAAATGGTGTTTGCTGCGATCTCTAAATAAGATGCCGTTGCCGCCGTGGGCTTTATCATCGAGATGATCTGTGGAGTAGAAGGTATAACCCCGTATATGGAAGTTATATCTGCTTGTGAGGTGCGTTTCAACCAGCAGCATGGAGTCGATGTGATTTAAATTCAGGGATTGTGTTATTTCAAGTTTATGCCGTGAAATGCCGTTGGCATTCCACATGGATATGCGTAGATAGGGTATTGATTATTTGGACTATTGCGATACAAGCAGCTGAATCACCATATTCTGGTTCTGAACCAGCGTTTGCATTGTCGTTTTCATAAGGGACATGACCTCCATCATACTTTGTTGCATGGTAAACATCATAGTTTCCAAATTGTTTTGCGGTTAGACTGGGACTTGCTGAGCGTTTCCCAAGTGCGGTTGAATGGATTTTTCATGTCAGTTCGCGGAGCATCAGCGTAGAAGATGCCGTTAGTGGTGCCGAGCGGACCGAAGGATGGCTGCCTTGTCGAAAAATACGTCTGGCGTAGTTGTTGATTTAGAATACACATTTTTAGTATTTTGTTGTCGCGTAGCTGTCGCTCGTCGCATACGACTCTTCAGCTCCTTGTACCCCAAACAGCCTCTGTAGTTTGCCGTATGGTTTCGTCCGCATTTCCCACATATTTTTGTACGTGGGTCTTCTTTGTTAGCAGGGCAGTGTGCGGAGTTGTGGAAGTCTCCGCAGACTACGCAAACTGAGCGAAGTGTGCAGTATCTCCTGGTGTGTCATTACTCTTGTCAATTTATGCATTAAACTGGGCTATTCCGTTTGTGTGGTTCTTCCACGGTAATCCTCCGATGCAATAAGAACTGCAACTTTAAGATCGGGTGCACTTAATTTTTCTTTAAGGTTTTGCTGCCTGGCTCAAGCTCGACCTTGAAGAGTGGTTGCGGTTTTTTTTTTTTTTGTTGATAATGTTGCTGACTTTCTTAGCAGAGAATTCCTTGTCTTTAAGGGCTTTTAATATCTCAGAGAGGGTGACGTTAGGTTCGATTCCTTTTAGTACTACTTGTAGTCCTTCGCTGCTTTTTAGTTGGCAGGTGTAAAAGTTCTTTTTTGTTTCCTCCAGATATTTAGCCACAGCTCGGAAGTGTTCTTCATATTTGGTTTGAACTTTGGTTTCGTGGATGTTCCCTTTTACATGAAAATTTTCGTCCCCGACCAGAGCAACAATTTTGTTGACCAGAACTTTTGAACGTTTGAATTTTTTTTCCTAATATATATGGCTTTGGTTTCTTCTTGGTCACTTGCTCCGGCTCGGCTTGGCTCTCAGCATTTGCTAAGAGGGAACATCTGTTGGTGTTGTTGGAACTCCTTGCTTGTTCGTCGATTTGAACGATACGGTTGATCTCTGGTTTGTTACCAACCGTGTTTTGTGGACTTAGCTTACGCTTAATCTGGATGTAGCGATCTATACCGGTCTGTATGCCGGAACCGCTTGTTGCTTATCGAAGCTTACGGTTTCTGTTGCCCTGGCAGGTGGCGATGGAGCCGTTGACACCGATATTGCAATACTGGTCGTTGTTTTAGTTGTTGCCATTTCTTTTGCTGAGGTAGCACAAATTTTAGCACTGCTTGTTGTTGCCATTTCTTTAACTGAGGTAGCTGAAATTGCAGCACTGCTTGTAGTTGGTGCGTCTTCCATAGAAGCCGGTTGTGGTGGGGTCTGCCATTCATTGCTCCAAGGTGTGGGAGTTGGAATTAGTATGGTGATAGAGAGCGCACTCTTGTGTTTTCGACGGCCAGTAAGACCGGGTGGCTCTTTGTCGACGTTTTTTCTACTTCGATATCGCGTATTGAGAAATTCGAATAACATCCGTATCTTTGGTTAACGGAACTTCTACGCTCTTTATTTTGATCGACGCTCATTTAATTGAGCTTAATGCGCGTGGCACTTAACGAAATAAGATCGCACAGTTAGCAATATTTATTTATATATCGCGTTCGGGCTATATATATTGGAGAAAGAACTCAACTCGGAACTCTTTAAATACACGTCCATCAACGTCGAAGACTAAGAATGAATTGAAGACTTAACACAGTACCTGCTATGTTAAAAAAGATTTAGGGGGAGAGATAAGAAAAGTAGTGCAGCTGCAAAGAGTGAGCAAGAAAGCGTTGAAGTAAGCAGGATTAAAATTGTTTAGCTGTCGCGACGATGCAACCAACCGCTAAACGTACAAGACACTAAAAGGAATGCAAAATACGCAAAAAAAACAAGGAAAAGCCGCACAAACTATATAGTGAAATTATATTAAATTAATACACAAAACAGAAAAGCTGCAAGCAAACGCAAGGTGAACAGAAGCTTTTATTGAGGTGGCTTTAATGCCTGGTGAAAAGTGCATAAACGATCGCCTTGTGCTGTTGCAACTTGAAACTATATAGACGGAGAAATTCGCATGTGAGAGTCTGAAAATACAGCGACAGCCTCTAGTGAATGCAAATGAGTAAAGCTAAGAAATAGTATGCAAAGCGCAATGTGGCTTACGGTGTATCATTAAAAGATATGAAAATGAGAATTATGCCCCACTGCACTTTCTCATGTCAGCAGAATATGTACTTAACCTGGTAATTTATACATTATTGTTGTGACATATTGCTTCGACTGAAGAGTTATTACATAACATATTGTTGTGGTAATATATTATTATATTATGTTTATAATTATTGATACGGTGTCTTCTTTTTGACCTCATTGGAGCCGAAAATTTACAAATGAGGTGCTCCAGGGTTTTGGTTGCCTAGCTTGTAAAAATGTGTCACAGTCAGGCAGTGACGAGTTTGAATTCCTACTAGCAGTCTGCAGTCTTTCCGTGAAAGATGCAGCACGTAGTGACTAAGCTTTTCGTGGCGTTTTTTACCCATGATTTTTGATATTTAATAGGTTGTGGAATTTCTCCTCCATTTGGCCTGTCCCTCTAGCTTATTTTGGAGCGTTCTTGGGAAGACCAGAACATTTCTGTTCTTTCACTCGCCAGTCCGACGCCTTCCTTTGCAAGTTCGTTCGGTTTCGTTACCAGCGATGCCCTTGTGGCTGGGAACCCAGTATATCCTCACTGACTTTTTTGTGCTAAGGATATCTAGTGCCTCCCTGCTTGCAGGACACTTTTGAAACTGACCGCTGACGATTGCATGGATCTTATCGCCGCTTGACTGTCTACGAACAAATTGACCGTCTCGTCTGGACGGTTGATGCTCTAAGCAAGTTCTGCCGCTTTCCCAATGCCACATACTTCCGCCTAGACTATGCTGCATTGGCTTGGTAGCTTATATGACAGCCTCATTTTTAGGGCCTGTACAGTATATGCTCACTCCTACTCCTCCGTCCATTTTGGAGCCATCGGTGTAAATTTTGAGGTGCTGAGCATGATCCTGATCTTTTTTCAAGTCATTATGTCCCATGAATGTTGTTATTATTATACTCGGGCACGTTCTTCGTATCATGTAGTCAGATATAATCGGATTGTACTTACCTTCAACCACTAACCATAGAAGATATAGGCTACTCATTTCATAGAACGAAAATGGACACACAAATTTCTTAGCGACAGGCCTCCGGACTGCGAGCGGCTTGCCCCGAGGCTTCGTGTGCGCTCGGATTCGGGATGTTAGCGGCGAGCCCCGTAGCTTCGTGTGCGCTCGGATTTTTCGCTCTCTCATTCTTATGCTCGCACACTGATTGCGAGAGTTCAGTCGCAGAATAGCGATTTCTTCTTCTTTGTATGTATGCGTGTTCATGCAATCACGTACACGGGTGCATGCGTGCGAATATTTCATTTCGGCCCAGCAAGAATATTTGGTATTTTGCTAGTTTTCATACTAGGTACCCAGCAATATAGGCATATTCACTATTGGGGTAATGATAAAAATAAGAATGTTATATGTTATAATATATTTCTTAATGTTTCAGCTTAAATTTCATATTTGTTTACAAATTCAAATCAGTGGCAGCAGTGAAATGTTTTGCTTATATGTATGTATTCGAATAAAAAAAATCCATCTACTGAGATAGGAACAGCGATAACAGCTTCCTGAGTCTAGCCTATATTGGTGCAGAAGTTCCTCCACGAGTTTCTCTGCGCCTTGCGTATTTCCTTCTTGTAGTCCCTACGTAGGGCTTTGTATTCCTCATTGATAATCTCATCTTTCGCCATCTTGGAGATTTTGAAAAATTCCTTGAGCTTATTGCGTCGGAGTGAAAGCTCCCTGTTGGCTTGGTCCGTTTCCTCATTTCTGATGTCGGGCATGATGCGTGATACGCGTCTAGTAGCTCCTTGGAGAGGGTCTCTAAGGACTTTTCTATGTCATCCGCAGATTCAACTGTGCCTTGTCGTGATTACTTTTTTGAACTTTCCATAGTTAGTGTTCTGGCGGCTCCTAAAAACGGTTAATATTGGAGCGTGTTCGAATTCGTACTGGAACTGTTTGTACTTATGATCGGAGAGGGCTGGTCTCTCAAGGACTCTCCATTCTGATACCATAGTACCCTATCCCTCTATGAGTGTTAGATCTAGCACGTTTGACGAGGTGGGACCTACAAAGGTATGTTCCTCTCCCAAGTTTGCTATAGATAGGTTAGTAGAAAGTATAAAGTCTAAGAGTGACTTACCTCTGTCGTTTATATCGGGTCTACCCTACACGCAACGGTGTGCGTTGGCACCTGCATCCACGATCAGTTGCTGGTCATTCGGGCTGGCTTCTACCAGGCTCCTGAGTTCCTTCGGTGGGGCCGTCCTATCGTTTGCCACGTATCAGGAAGCTGCACTACCACAGTCAGGGCAACAGAGCTGTAATGAGTCATAAGGTTAGCGCGTAGTTCCCGAGATAGCGCTTTTTATACCCTTGCAGGGTATTATAATTTCAGTCAGAAGTTTGCAACGCAGTGAAGGAGTCATCTCCGACCCTATACAGTATATATATTCTTGATCAGCATCAACAGCCGAGTCGATCTAGCCATGTCCGTCTGTCCGTCCGTCTGTCCGTCTGTCCGATTATACGCGAACTAGTCCCTCAGTTTAAAAGCTATCTGAATGAAACTTTGTACTCTCACTCGTACATAAGTCGGAACGAGCCGGATCGGTCAACTATATCATATAGCTGCCATACAACCGATCCTTAAATTTGTTGAAAAAAATTATAACTTGACTGTTTTTTAACATAACTTGATCAACTCTCGGTTATAAGCTATATATATTATTCTAGATTTTAAGATTTAATTTTATGAAAATCGGACTACTATATCATATAGCTGCCATAGGAACGATCGGGAAATTTTTAGAAAAAAGAATTATAACTGTCAGTTTTTAACATAATTTCTTCTACTTTGAGATACTAGTATTTCATATTTTTTCAGAATTTTGCTGTAAATTTCATAAGAATCGGACCACTATATCATATAGCTGCCATACAAACGATCGGTTAATGTGGAGGTAAACTACATTTTACCTTACATTTAAAATGTAAAAATATGTAAAAAAATGTTAAACTGTAAAAATTGTATGTCTATGAAAGTAATACGTATTATATTGGAATAGATTATAATTTACACAATTGGAATCTGCAAGGGTATAATAACTTCGGCGCGCCGAAGTTAGCTTCCTTTCTTGTTGAAACTCAGGTATACACTACCCATGCCCCACGACATCTTCCCTTATCTAGGAAAAAGGATGTCTTCCGCCTCTATATTCATTTGGAGGACTGCGCTTTGGCCCCCTTCTTTGGGTAGCATTACCAAGGTGCAGCACCCTCCAATTCGCGGTTGGGATGTCCGGATTGTGACGCTGCAGCAGCTTCAGCGCCTGATTCCCTTGGATTGCGATTGGGAGGAGTACCTTCGCCTTAGGAATGGACGGGATCCCTACTCACCACCTCCAGATTGGCCCCCTCCCACGGTGCCTCCAAGTGTCAGACCGCTCTGCACATCAGGATTTTGACCCCATTCAGCCACCGGGCACCATGAAAAGTGAGCATGGAAGCTTCGGGACCTTCCTTCATCCGTGAAAATAATGACCGCGATTCAGCCATCTTTCCGTTCTTATCACCTCAGTCAATGCGATAAGTACTTAGCCTCACCGCCCGATGGCGTCACTATCGCAAGAGTAATTTACTATCGTGTAGTACATTCTCGTAGACGGCTACTGTCAAAATTTCAGGCGAATCGGACTCGTAGTTTTGTTTTGACTGCGTGTGGAACCGGACGTATCCGCGGATTTTAGAAAAATGGAGAAAGAGCAATATCGGTCTGTGATTCGATTCTTGTTTTCGCGAAGCAAAATCAAAGAGCGCTTGGATGCTGTGTATGGTAGGCATCTCAAAAGACCGCGTGGGTCATATCTTTAATTTTATAATTTTAATTAATTTTAGGCATGAGAAAGCTTTCGGCGCGATGGGTACCACGTTTGCCCACTCCGGACAACAAACGCAACCGTGAGACCACTTCAGAGCAGCGTTTGACGCTGTTTAAGCGCAATCCCAAGGTGTTTCTGTGTCGTTTCGTGACCGTCAATGAAAAATGGATCCATTGGTACACACCAGAGACCAAGGAACAGTCGAAACAGTGGACTTCACGCGGCGAACCTGCTCCGAAGAAGGCGAAGACTGTCCCATCGGCCGGAAAGGTGATGACCACCGTTTTTTGGGATTCACAAGGTGTGACCTACATCGACTACCTGGAGAAGGGCAAAACAGTCACAGGACTGTACTATGCCGACGTATTGCGCCAATTCGCCGCCGAATTCAGAAAATACGGTCCCATTTGGCGAAGAAAAAAGTGCTCTTCCATTATGACAACGCACCGGCTCACTCTTCCGCCCTCGCCACGGCCAAATTGGTTGAATTGGGCTACGAAATGCTACCCCATTCAACATATTCTCCAGATTTGGCCCTGTGTGACTTCTTTTTGTTTACAAACTTTCTAGACAGAAATTTGCATCGATTGAGGAGGTCGTCGCCGCCACAAAGACGGGTTAAAGATATTGAATCATTGATGGGCCAAGTGTATCGAGCTAAAAGGAGATTATGTTAAGAAATCAATCGTTTTTCTTTTGGAGGCTAAGTACTTATCGGACCACCCTCCTATATGCGTGTGGTTGTCACATAGCCATCAAATAAGGTAGTTTTTCGAGTGTCAAAACCAGAGGCGATCGCGGTGAACTGGTGCACGGAACCAAAAGTGCGATCGCCTGCTATTATCTGGCTTCCGTCTCTTCCGCCGACGATTCTCGACTAGTGCAGGCGCAAAATCACTTAACCCTCAACGACACACACACACACATACACACCGCGCACCTGTCGTGGCGGTGGCTGACTTGGCCGCCACGTTAGGAAATTCACCAAGCCAGGAGGAACGGTCGGGCAAGGGAGATGCAGCTCTCCCCACCCCCTGAGTGGAAGCGGCGACCCCTGTGACTCGGACAAGAGGGGAAGAAACCCCCTGCATCGAGCGGCCAGCTGATAGGACTGTGGAATCCGAGAAACCGGATAATCTCCGTAATTCCCCAGTGTTCTTACACGAGTCCTACTATCGGTCCCATCCTATTTTCCAATTCTCTTTTATGAGTTCCCTGGCAACGACTGAGATCTATCCCAGCTAGAGAACTTCGTTACAATTGCTGCACGACAGAGCCAAAAACCAGGAAAAAGAGCACCTACGGCATCGACTCACAAAAATACTAATGGCCTGGAATGTTTCGCGATGCCGACGATATGTACGCCAGTGTGTTTCCTACAAAAAGTACAAATCGGAACAACGGAAACAGGCGGGAAAAATTCCTACTACTCAAGTCGACGAACTATTGGAGTGCTTTGCGCGGTTTTCATCGGACCCCTACCTTGCTCCAAAAAAGGAAACACAACGTTGTTCGTCTTCTTTGACGTATTTTCAAAATGCATCGAGCTTGTGCCCCTACCGAAGACGACTACTGCGACTCTCATACGGGCGAATCATCGGTCGCTCCGGTGTCCCAAGGATGATGGTGTGCCACAACGGTACCCAATTTACCAGCAAGGCATTCAAGGATTTTCCCCAAGATGCCGGAGTAGAACTACAATTCACCGCACCAGGTTTTTGTGTTACAACCAGGGAACCTCGACTTCCGGGATCTTTGTACCAGCGCGTCACCGTGGGAAAAGACACATTGGCCTGGAGCCCAACTGAGAGAGCGGACCAATTAAAGGAGATCTTTCAAATCGTTCAGACCTCGCCAAATGTTGCTTACCAAGCCAGCAGAAGGGTCATTTCACTAATATTGGGGATGTAAAGGTGAAACTAAGCGCCCAACTTTAATTTGTATTGTAGACTAATTCCTCTTGTTAGAACATAAATTTTCGTGACATGCCAGGAGATTTTTACTACTGCCCAGTTAGCCTTATCTTCCCAGGAAGCCCAGGTAGTCTAAGCATGGTTAGTTTTCTTTTTATCCACAGGGACGAGAAGTAGACGACGACCAATCTGGCGGACCCTCGGGAGGTCCACCCGGTCAGGTGCGGCATGTATGCGCCAGCCAGAAAGCTCCGAACGAACGCTATCACCCTCGCCCGAACCTTCTGCGGCTAGCACAAGAACCCGCCTGCCCACACGTCACCGACAACACATGACACTTCGCACGGCCAGAAGCACGCGGCTTGCCGCCATGAGCCCCAACCCGGAGCGTGTCCCAATTCTACGTGGGCCCCAAGACTGACCAGCGGATCGGTCCCGACCAAAGTGCCTCACAGATACACAACTTTGTCCACATCCGAAGCGCGTCTCCGTGTTATGTGGACCCCCGGACTGGCCAGCGAGTTAGCGCCCCCAAATAACTCCATTGATGCACAACTTCGCCCCCACCATGGGCAGTTGGGCCCCTCCCCAGGCCCGCAGTCACCCGAGTCCAACTGGATCCTTGGGAACGGAGCGGTACAACCCTTGCAGCCGACAGGAAGCCAACGAGGACGACTTCATAGAGCTCGTAACTGACGACGAGGAAGAAGCTGCAACGCAGGGTACCAAGGTCGCGGACTTGTCGGAAAGTGAGGAGAACCGAAGTTACTAGGTGGACTCGAGCAATGAGGACACGAATGACAATGCGCCGCCAAAAGGGGCAGCCGGTCACGCCGGATCGCCTCTAAGACGATAACAACGTGCCCACCCGACGAGGACATGCAATAAGGTGCAACCAGTGCCCCCACCATCCCGGAGAGGACCGGTGTCTCATCATACCCCACCGGAAAGACCATAGAGTGGGAGACGGAGTCAAACGGCAACGAGGACGGCTCAGGGAAGAAGTTCCGGCGAAAGGAACCACGACCGCTGGCCATCATTGCACCATATCAACCAGCACCGACGACCGACCTCCCGCCAACCTGCCGACTTAAGTACTCGATGCCACCCCAACGACCAGGATGGACTGCGGTTGGTCTTCACCGTCGACTCCCGATACCCACCCGCTGAGGCTGTCGTTCGAACTGTCGCCGACTGCCCTAATGGAATTTCTCAGGCAGATGGCTCCAGAGGTTAACGGGATCCTGCAGGATAGGGAGTACCCGACAGTGATGCAAAACCAGGCGTCAAAGGATCCGATGCCTACCCGCTAAGCAGCACCAGGACCCAGCCGAGTTCCATTCTCGCTGCCCCGAGCTGTGACACCTCCGACGGATGGATATCTGTGGAAGTAAGAGATGCTATACGAACCCAAAAAACTGGGCTCGACGTTTTCGCCAACGCTTTCGGTTGATGACCGAGAACAGATCTCACAAGGTCACCCAAAAAACTCCGATGCGTTCTTGCAAGTTTATGTATGTGCGAGTCGTTTACTTTATTTGCCGATGTTAAGAAGCACCGGTACCAACATTTTGATGAGTGTGAATATATTGGTCAAAAGTGGCACCCTTGCCGTTCTCTGGTGACCCTCGTAGCCAACTGAAATAAGCTCTGAACAAGCTTTGTACTCTTTTTCGACCTTATCGCTCGTATTCTAGGACGTGATGAGCGCTGCTGGATTGCAGAATTTGGACGACTCAAACGGTCATAGATCAAAATAAATTTATTTAAAACAAAAGAAGTCATTTTGGAAATTTTTGTCGAAAATTGTAATATTTGTTCAGTGACAAAACGTATACAAATAATGGTTTTTTGTGTCAGCTTGTAATAATTCCGAGATGTTTGGGGATATATCTATTTCTTGTAGGAGCTGTGAAATTAAAATGTATTATTTAAATATTTGGATGTATACATTTTTATATTTTTGTTGTGTAAATTATTTAAAAGCCAAGAAAGAAAACATATTGCATATCGCAATTGGATTAAGTATAATTTATCCCTATCTTATATAATATGAATTCTCTTCATATTCATTTCATTTTTACTGTTATACATTTTTATACCCTTGCAGGGTATTATAATTTCAGTCAGAAGTTTGCAACGCAGTGAAGGAGTCATCTCCGACCCTATACAGTAAATATATTTTTGATCAGCATCAACAGCCGAGTCGATCTAGCCATGTCCGTCTGTCCGTCCGTTTCTACGCAAACTAGTCCCTCAGTTTTGAAGCTATCTGAATGAAACTTTGCAGATAGTCTTCTATATACTCTCACTCGGACATAAGTCGGAACGGGCCAGATCGGACGACTATATCATATAGCTGCCATACAAACGATCCGTGAATTTTTAGAACAAAATTTTAATTTCACTGTTTTTGAACATATCTTGACCAACACTCGGTTATGAGCTTTATATATTATTTTAGATTTTAAGATTAAATTTCATAAAAATCGGATGACTATATCATATAGCTGCCATAGGAACGATCGGGAAATTTGTAGAAAACAGAATTATAGCTTTGTCAGTTTTCAACATAATTTCTTCAACTATTAGATACTAGTATTTCATATTTTTTCAGAATTTTGTTGTAAATTTCATAAGAATCGGACGACTATATCAAATAGCTGCCATACAAATGGTCTGTAAAAAATGTAAAACTGTAATAAATGTAATACTGTAAAATTGTATGAATATGAATGTAATGCTTATTATATTATATTGGGATAGATTAGAATTGATACAATTGGAATCTGCAAGGGTATACAAACTTCGGCGTGCCGAAGTTAGCTTCCTTTCTTGTGTTATTCTTGTATTTCTTGCATTTCAAAGTATAATGTAAAAATAAATCAGAAATTCTTAAATAGCATTAAAAAAATATATGTTAAACAAGAAAGGAAGCTAACTTCGGCACCCGAAGTTTGTATACCCTTGCATATAGCTGTTAAATCAATTATAATCTGTCCCTGTTTAATATAAAATGAATACTTTCATATTCATTTCATTTTTACAGTTTTGCTTATTTTTTACATATTTTACATGTAAAGAAAAGTGTAATTTTTTTTCAAAATTACAGATCGTTTGTATGGCAGATATATGATATAGTCGTCCGATTTGAATGAAATTTACAACAACATTTTTAAATAATATGAAAGGCTTGTATTTTAAAGTAGAAGAAGTCATGTTAAAACTAACAAAGTTATAATTTATTTTTTCTAAAAATTTCCCACATCGTTCCTATGGCAGCTATATGATATAATAGTCCGATTCTTATAAAATTTAATCCGAAATTTTAGATTAATACAATAAGCTTTCAACCGAAAGTTAATCAAGATATGTTTAAAAAGAGTAAAGTTATAATTTTTTTCAACAAATTTACGGATTGTTTGTATGGAAACTATATGATATAGTGGTCCGATCTGGTCCGTTCCGACTTATGTACGAGTGAGAGTTTATAGAAGACTATTTGCAATTCAGATAGCTTCAAAACTGAGTGACTAGGTTGCGTAGAAACGGACGGACAGACGGGCATGGCTAGATTGACTCGACTGTTGATTTTGATCAAGAATATATATATCTTTTCTAGGGTCGGAAATGCGTCCTTCACTGCGTTGCAAACTTCTGACAAATTCTAATACCCTGCAAGGGTATAAAAACAGTGAAGTTTTAATTTTTTTTTACAAATTTTCGGATTGTTTGTATGACATCCATATGTTACATAATACATAAAATTTATGTAATACGCAAAACACTTCTGAATGCAGCAGAAGTCAACGCAAAATGCAAAAAGAATTAGAAGAAGCAAGGCAAAACCGAAGACCAAAAATTCTGTAGCGTGACTGGGTATACACGACCAAAGAAATGCCATATAATTTAAACCAAATGAGGCAGAAGATCAAACATGAAAGATCAAACGCCTTAAGCAAATTTTCAATACTTGCCAATATACAATACCACTAAAAGAGTAAAAAATTATTAATTTAAAATTTGAAATATTTATAAATATTCCAACTTATTTTAAAAAGGGTATACTGACGTCGCTACAATACACTTTGCTTTTGAAAGAGATTTTTTCCCTCCCTTCCCTCCATTCCCCATCTCGCTCTAACTTGCGAGCCGCTGCTCCGAATCAGTTGGAAAAACAAAAACAAATATTAGGTCTGAACTTCGCGGGACATTGGCAGGAGCCGATCGTAGGTTGAATTTTTTTTTTCCAACTCTGTTTCGAACTTCGCTAAACGAAGCCCATGCGATTTGTTTTTGTTTTTTTCGAACAGGCCGCCAGGAATCGGCCGGGAATGAATTTTGGTACTGAAGGGAAGTTATTATGCTGCCGTGCGTCGAATTAATAAGACTTTGATTTTAGACAATAACCATACAGAGAAGTTTGACGAACTGTGTTTCGCAAACCTAACTGTATGACCGGCACCAATACTTTTATT
This sequence comes from Drosophila watanabei, assembly GCA_008042575.1. Taxonomy (NCBI): domain Eukaryota; kingdom Metazoa; phylum Arthropoda; class Insecta; order Diptera; family Drosophilidae; genus Drosophila; species Drosophila watanabei. The sequence goes on from VNJS01006838.1 coordinate 20,640, forward strand.
ATTACTCTTCTTGGGCCGCTTTAACCTGTAGTGGCACTCGATAAATAGAATAATATATAATATAATGTATGTAATTTATTCGGAACTTTTCGCGACGTGCGTCAGATGTTTATTGATTGAAATAGAAATTGGACCTAATTACAAGGATGTTAAGACTAGCTTGAGAGAGAGAATTGAAAGCTCTATGGTCTGAAAGTCCGGAGAAAGAGAGAGTGTGTACGGGATCACACTGCCTCTGGAAAATAAACCCCCTTTTGGCATGAACAGGATTCCGTGAGTTATTTCTAAAGGTGATTTTGTAGCTATTTACTTTTGCGTGCGTAAAGAAAATTCATCGCGCGTTTCTTCTATTTTATGGTCAGTTATGGTCAGGGTATTGTAACTAAATTTTGCATCAAATTTACTCTTGTATAGTGCGAACTGAAGAAAATATCGAAGCTGCATCGCCCTGTGTCAATGATGACCATTAATTCTAGATTTGTCACCGTTCGCAGCCATTGGGACCCTGTTACTCAAAAACGTGAAAAATCGTGGGGAAGAACTTAGGTGTGAAGCCTTTTAAAATATAGCTGGTCCAAGAATTAAAGAACTAAGTAAACGTCGCTATTTGTAGACGTGTGTTCGATTGCTCTGCCGAAAGAGTTCCAAAACAACAAAGTGGCCATAAAATACAGCGCAAAAGAGCCTTCCTTGTGTATGTAAGAAACAGAAAATTGTGCTCACTATTTTGACATTTCTTTCGTGTAAGGTTTTATATTTTCCTTTACATTTACCGATCGTTCCTATGACAGCTATTGTAGAAAGGTTCACAAGGTCGTTGGTCGCCATGTAATAAGGTTCACAAAGTTGGTTTTTTTTCTGTCTTGCTCCATTGAGCGTCTTTATTCAATTAAAATTAAAATTCTCTTCGTGTAAAGCTGCAAGTTATGTATTTATAATATTTCTCAGTGTAAAATAGTTTTGTGTTCTATATTTTTTATAATTCTGCTCGTTCGCTAGAACAGACCACCTGCTTACCTCTGGCCTAGCAATCTAGCTTTACAGATCAACGGTGATTTTCCTACGTGCATATATCCACTTTTCCTTCTGATTTATTTGGTACCACAGATAAGAAATTCTTGTAATTTTGAAGTAAAGCCTAACTTTGGTTTTTAATGATGTCAAGCTGCTAACTTGAAATTACTTTAATTTAAATATAATAAATTATTACAATTAAATTAAACATATTCTAAAATTACTTAATTTTATGAATGAAATTTTTATTAAATGAACTAAACTAAAAACCAAAAACAAAACTATGTATATGTGGCGCAGTTGGGATCTTAAAAAAAATAAAATAATCTTTAAGCGTTACCCTGGGTTTCTGCATTAAAAGGATTACACAGTGCGACACGATTTTTGCGTTCTGAATGAACGAACACTTTTCTTATAGATTTTTGCACGCTGAATCCGAATCTATAAGCAGAATTTGTCTATCACGTCAGGTTTGCTGTTTTTAGCTTACTTCAGAGTGATATAACTTGGAAACAGAAGGTGCTAGAAACTCCGTTCTTCTCGGAAAATACGACGAAATACTTCTAGAATGATGTCCATGTGGTCATTTGTTGAACGCATTTTAAATCAATCAATTATATATGATCCAATAGCACGCGCGCGCGCGCTTGATCGCTGCGGTAACGCCCCAGCGCTCTCGGGACAGTGGGGAAATACGGTCTCATTAAAACGTTACAAAGTGATTTCAAACATGAGATTTTATTGAGACATTCGATTACAAAGTGATAGATATTAACATTACATGAACAAAAGGTTTCAAAAATGGTCCTTAGTGTCATTTATAATATTGATATATGGATTCCCATTGTACATATTGTTTCGTGTGGTAAATTCTTATTCTGCAAAAATAATTTTAAAATTGAAATGAATTAAATTATTCAAATATTATGTGTATTCGAAATGAATGGCTCCTTCTGTCACGAGAGCGCTCGGGCGTTACTGCAGCGATCAAGTGCGCTATTCAATAGCATATAATTAATCGATTTGGAATGCGTTTAACGAATGACCACATGGACATCATTCTAGAAGTATTTCGCCGTATTTTCCGAGAAGAACGGAGTTTCTAGCTCCTTTTGCTTCCGAGTTATATTATATTGCTTACAGATTCGGATTTAGCGTGCGAAAATCTATAAGAAAAGTGTTCATTCATCCAGAACGCACAAAAAAAGTCGAATTTTGTCGCACTGTGTTATTATTCTTACATCGAATAATATCCTGCTCAAGTCTGTATGAAAATCAGAGGGGTTTCAGCTAAAAAGTGTTATTATTTAAAGACTAAAAGGAATCGCGAACATTTAAAATCCTACGGAACGATAAAGACTATTACTAACTAATCAAACGTTATTGCAATGCTTAACACAGCTCCGGCAAATTCCTTCATTTGATGTCAATACAATTTGTTCACGCCAAAAAGGCGTTTGTTTTCAAGAGGCAGTGTAAACCCTCTGCAGGCCTCGAAAAGTCCCGTACAATTTCTCTCCCTCTCTCCCCGAACTTCAAAACAGCTTAAAATCAGCTCTCACAAGCTAGGCTTAAGATCATTTGTAATTAGTAATCAAGTTAAAGCCGCCCCCCTCCAAACATTGGTCCATCAGAGCCGGATATTCCTACTCCAGCAGATCCAGTGGCTTTAACATCGCACAAGATAAGTTTTCATTATATTATTGCTGCCTGTCATACAGTTAGGTTTGCGAAACTCAATTCGTTAAACTTATCTGTATGATTATTGTCTAAAATCCAAGTCCGATTGATCCGACACAACGGGAGAATAATAATAATTTCCGATTCCAAAATCAAAAGTGTGTGTTTAAATAAATGCAAAAGCCACAGTAAAATTTTTAGTTCCGAATTCCTCTTCGTTCACTGTGTTCCACCGCTTGCATTTATTTATACTTATCCACATACACATATCCAATACAGTCTACTCCACAATTCTACAATCGCTGTCAACATTTCTGTACATTTGGCTTAAAAATATATTCACATATTTTCTCCAAGCCTACAAAATTGCATACATATATCCAAGTAATTTACTATTACTGCGATTATTTTCTATTTTCTGCTAGTTCCTAAATCCAAGTGTGTGTAAATAAATAGCAAAAGCCACAGTGGATATTCCTATTCCGGAAGGTTCCCATTTCTTTTTCGTTCACTGTGTTCCGCTTGCATTTTTTTTACCTTTCATACAGGACATACAGTCCACTCCACTGATCTACAATCACAATAATTACAATAAACAATTTACTTCCAAATTTGTTGTTGTTTTTTCTCAATACATATATTTACAACATAATATACAAACACAAAACATAAATTTAAAATATATTACAATTACTATCCACAGCTCTTATAAAAAAATATATTCCCACAACAGACGGCACAGTACCGCCGACTTAATTTGTATATTTATTTATTTTCTCTCCCTTGCTCTACCCTGAGCAAATAAACATATACACATTGCAATTACATGCAAACATAATCGTCTGCAAGTCGACGCTCCGATTTTGGCAATTTCTCCTCCTCCGTTATCTCCGCTATTCTGCATTGGCATACGGCTAATGCACAGAGTCACACGCACGCCTTATCTTTAAAAACAGTACCGCAGAAAATACAGC
>VNJS01006841.1:0-16596 GCA_008042575.1 Drosophila watanabei
ATATTTCAGTTTAATTAGTTGTATTCAGGATAAGTAGTTGTGGACGAGACAGAGGAAGATGCACGAAGTAATTTAAAATTAATGGACAAATCTATTTTTTTAAGTTAAAATAGGTGCAGATGTTAACTGCAGTCCGACTGATTTAGTTAAATAATTAAAGCTTTTGTTGCTTTGCTTTTGTGTATTGAAACTTTTCCTTTCGAGACTAACAATAAGTGTATCACATCTTATGATATAACCTAATTATCAGTCGTATGGACTGGAACAGTAAAAATGGCCCTGACAAATTATGACTGGTTTGGAAAATAATAACGTTGTAGGCGGGTTCTCCTGGAAACCAGAGTCAAGTCCCTTGCGAGAGGATTTGGGTGGGCTGAGACTTTTTATATATTGGTTTTGCTGCAAAGCTGGAAGTCATATGTCCAAATTGGCTTAGGAGTGCAGTTGTAGAGCTGGACCTTATAATCCACGCATATGGGCGATCTTGTATTTATTTTCCAATGCTGGCCTTTAGTTTTAGGTGTAGTTTCTTGCATTCTATATATCTACGCCATGTTAGACGTCTGTCGAGGTGGACGCTGAGATACGTTACTTCGTTGACTTTAGGGATCTGTGTGCTATTCAAGTAGAGCGGAGAGCATGTTTGTCTGTTAAGAGTAAACGTTATGTGTTTACACTTTTGGTCGTTTATTTTAAAACGCCAGTCAGATACCAACGTCTCTACTACCGTGAGGTAGTTGGCGACTTGGGATTTTGCACGAACTGGGCATCTGGAGCGGCTGAAATCGCAGTATCGTCGGCGAAAGTGGATGTTATCAGTCGGTCGCACGTGGGAATATCCGCTGTGTAAAGGACAAATAGAGTTGATCCAAGTGCGCTTCCTTGTGGGATTCCTTCGATTTGGTGGTTGTCGGATGTTGTTGTGTTGCATCTCACTGCGAAGACTCTGTTGTTAAGATACGACTCAAGTGATTTATGAGGCTACACCAACAAATGTTTTGATTTTATACATGAGACCGGTAAGCCAGACGCGGTCAAATGCTTGAGATATGTCGAGGAATATCGCGCTGCAATATTCTCTATGTTCAAAGCCTATTCTGTTATATTGCTCGACAGTTCCATGGTTTTCTCTAAAGCCAAATTGCTGGGCTGGGATCATGTTATGAGCTCCCATATATGGTATTATAGAAGACAATTTTCGAACAATTTGTAGAGACATGATAATAAACTTATTGGGCTATACGATGACAGAATCGTGTGATCTTTTCCGGGCTTCGGTATCATTATGGTTTTAGACTTTTACAATTTTTTTTTTGGGTAGTAACCGACCCCTATGATCCCATTAAAAAGTTTACAGATGACCTCATGACTTTGGTGATTTCGGTCAAAACGATGTTATCGCGGATTCACTTTTAGGTTGGATTTGCGGTAGAAAAAAAGAATTTGCGTGAGATGTGAGGCAAAAACAATTTCTTCTTTTACGGGATTTATTCCCAGGTCTCTCTGGATGTTCGCGTTACGGATGTACCAGGGGGTTCGTAGGATTTTCGATTTTATTCGTTGAATTATTTCTATGTTGCTACTGCTTGCATTTCTCCAGAGTTCCGAACCATCGGTCCAGATCGGCTTTAAGCATAAGTTATATGTAAGACTTTATATTCAAGTGAGAGGGGGGAGCGGTGATTTATAAGCCAGTGAAGACTGTTGGCCTTTAGTTTTAGGTGAGTCTTCTCTGCTTCGGTGTGCTTTCTCAAAGTAAGCTTCCTATCTAAGTCCTATCAAGATAGGTGACTTCGTCAGTGTGGAAGCTGCTTGTTGTTTCGGGCCAGTGGTGGGCATTTCGACAAGTTCAGGGTAGATGTCATATGCTTACATTTTTGCTCATTGACTTTAATCTGCCAATCTGCTAGCCTTTCTACGGAGACGTGGAGAGCCTCTCTCTGCTAGGGCAGCCCAATTTCTACGTACCGCGACTAACATCTAGATCCTATATCCCCTTAGTTATTGGTCACTGTTCGAGGGAATTTGAAGTGCATGAACTCTAGGGTTTTATGCGCAGATTACAACCGCCTCTTTGATTATATTGATGGAAGTGATAGTCTTCCTAAACTTAAAACCGTATTGCTTGTAGAATTAAGAGATAAGATATTTAAGATATTTAGTATCTTAGAAAATTATAATTTTCCTTGTGCTCTCCTTTATTTTCTTTCTCACGCGTATATCTAGAGCGCGTTCGTGCCGAACGTCACACGACTGCCCCCCTCGGCCTGTAAACTCGTTTTCTGCAATACTAAAACGTGGAGGGCAGTAGATGGCTGATTGGGTCAGTATGCCGGTAGTTAGGGTAATACGTAGGGATGTGGCCTGTAGGTAGTTAGTAGCAAATGTCTCCAAAAGATGGTATTTTATACGTCTTTTTAAAGTATTCCGGTCCCTTCGTGCGCTTTGCCGTCTGGGTGGTTGGTCGCATGGAATATGTAGCCGGTTATATGGAAGTTGTTTTTATTAGTTAGATGGGTTTCAGAGAGTAGCATTATATCTATATTATGGCTATTTAAGAACTGCAGGAGTTCATTTTTGTGTCGGGAAACGCCGTTGGCGTTCCAAAAGCATATTCTTAAAGAGTTCACTTAAACAGACTTTTGTTTGATAAGCAGTTCTATTAGTAGGTTGTGGGTTCGAATTAGGTCTTAATTAGAACTTTGTATAAACATCATGATATTGGTAAGAGCTAGCGTAGATTCAATGCCACTAAGTGTTTGTGGAGAAAGAGTTTGATTTTGCTGCATGGATGGTTGAGTTGCTGGTTAGGCCTTTTGGTGTAACTGCGGAAAATCATTTAGGTTTAATATAGATTGCTGAGGACGTAATGCTACCGGTTGGGCGGTAGTGGAGAGCGCAGGCAAAGAAGACGCCAGAAGTGGTTGTGAATGGCGTGAAGATGTTTGGTTAAGCAGAATGTTGAACATTGTACGGATTGCTGCGTCTCTGATGCAGGCGGCTCTTAGATTCTTTGTAGACAGGACAGCTCCTGTAATTGGGGGTGTGGTTTCCGTCACAGTTGCTACATTTCCTTAGATTAGGGTCTTCTTTGTTTCGCAGGCATGCTTCTATGCAATGCAAATCTTGCTATGTTAATTACGAACTTCACATCAAAGCCTTTTTTCTTAAGGCCTTCAGTTATTTCTTCTTTACGGACTGTCGATTTTATACATTTTAAATACAACTTGTAAGCCTTTTTTACTTTTTAGTTTGTAAGTGTAATAATTTATAAATTCATTGTGAAGGTAACGATTCACAGAACGGAAGTTTTCTTCATAGTTAGTCTGCAATTTTGTTTCTGATATATTTCCTCTTTTTAGAATGGTAACAAAGAAGTTATTTGGCCCGATTACTTGTTTAATCTTGTTGATAGGGTTGAACACTTGTGTTTCTTAATGTAGATAGGAGGTGGCTTTACAACTTGGATGACTTCTGGCGCTTAAGCCTGATTTTTGTCGATCTCGCCAAGTATTGCAAATCTGTTTTCGGATCTTTCTGTGGTGGTGTTGCCTATAGTTTTCGGAATTTTTTTTTTCAAATTTGGGTTTACTATTTTTTGTGGGATGAGCTTCCTTTTGATTTGTACATGCCGATTAATCCCGGTCTGTACAAGCGTATTGTTCGTAACAGTAGAGGTGAGTTTTACTTGGGGGGTTGAGATAGGCTACTGAGTAGCCGCTAACGTTAAAGTTGTTGTTGTCGTTGATTTTATTGTAGTAAGGGAGGGGACCGTAGTAGTGAGCGCACAAGCCGACGTGGTCGGTGCATCAGTAGGAGGGAAGGGGGGACGGGCACTGTGAACTCCACGACTGAGTAACGGTGTCGCTGCTTGAACATTGGGTTGCTGGTGACAGTGAGCGCGCTCTTTCTGAGGCGGTGAAAGACGTTAATTTTGTTGTTGCATCCGATGAATCAATTGAAATGTAAGCATTATTTCGCACTGAAGACCCGTCGTTCGTCTAGTTGTTTTTGTTGCCGATCGCGACTTTGGTTCGTGGCTTTGCAGGTTGCAATTGTTAATGTTTTATTAACTTTTGACATTTCAATTAGTTCTTTTTAGCTAATTGGATCTACAGTTTCACACAGGCACACGGAAATATATCCCTTGCGATATGGTATTTCTGCCAGCGTCTTTTTTCTGTATTTATTTTTATGTTTTTTTTTTTTTTTATTGTAACTTCGGTGTTTTAGAGCTCTCTCGGCAGAGCTATCGAAAACACGTCTAAACGGGGCAACGGTTGACCTCAAACCCAGCAACCTGAAGATTTTTTTTTTCGGGGAGACGGATTCAACCGGAGAGCTTAGATTTGGGTGAGCCCTCCACAATGAATGCTTTGTACAAGTTGGCGATAGTTTCTCAATATTTTTAAGTTGTGAGTTTTCGCATCTAGCTTCAGAGCCCGGTTTAGTTTGAGGTTTTCTTTGAGCATGGCGAGCTGTTCAATTTGCAGGTTGGCTAAGAACTTTTTGTATTTGCACATCCTTCCGTTGTGATGTTGAGATCCTGGCTGCTGTGACGAGCCCCTCTTCCAGGGCGGTGGTAGAGCAGTCGATGTCCGCTTCGATATTGAGCTGGTGGGCTAGCTCAATATGGGAACTCACATACTTCCTGTATTTCATCCAGTTAATGTTGTGCGACGTCAGCTTGTAGGGGTGGTCCGTAATTTCTGGGCTTCGAAGAAGTATTATCAATAAGGGAGAGTGGTCTGATGTGAGATCTGGTAGGGTCTTGGCGCTTATTAGATTGCGTGGGATGTTTTTTGTCACAGCGAAATCAATTAGATCTGGTATTTTTCTGGGTTGATATGTGCGGCTACCAGGAGAATCGTAGTCCAACTTGTTGCTCACATTTACAAGTGTAATATAAAGTTGCCTTTCCTTGGGAGTAACGATCTCCAGTGCGTATGCTTGGCCTTGTAGTCTCCAGCGGCTATGAAACGGTCCCATGTGATTTGTAGAAATCCATGAGTTGACCTTCAGAGATTGTAAAGCGAGGGAGGCAGTAGACGTTGGTAGGTTGTCGTTTCCTGGCTGCACTTTTATGTACGTGGCTTGCGAGTAATTTGTTGCAAACTTTTGGTGAAAATGGTGTTTGTTAACTAAGATGCCGGTGCCGCTGTGGGCTTTACGATCGGGATTATCTGTGCGGTAGAAGGTAAAACCACGTATATTGAAGTTAAATCTGCTTGTGGCGTACGTTTTAGCCAGCAGCATGGCTTCGATGTGCGTAGATTCGTCATTGATTATTTGAACTATTGAGATACTAGCAACTGCATCACCATATTCTGGTTCTGAACCAGCGTTTGTATGGTCGCTTTCATAAAAGACATGAACTCCATCATACCTTGTTGCATGGTAAACATCATAGTTTCCAAATTGTTTTGCGATTGGACTGGGACATGCTGAGCGTTTTCTAGGTGTGGCTGAAGTGGATTTTCCATGCCAGTTCGAAGAGCATCAGCGTAGGAGATGCCGTTGGTGGTACCGAGCGGACCGAAGGATGATCTGGCTGCCTTGCCGAAAAATACGTCTGGCGAAGTTGTTGATTTAGAATACATATTTTTTGTATTTTGTTGTCGCGTAGCTGTCGCTCGTCGCATACGACCCTTCAGATTCTTGTACACCAAACAGCCTATCTAGTTTTGCCGTATGGTTTCCTCCGCAGTTCCCACATTTTTTTTTTGTACGTGGGTCTTCTTTGTTAGCAGGGCAGTGTGCGAAATTGTGGAAGCCTCCGCAGACTTCGCAGACTGACCGAAGTGTGCAGTACGTCCTGGTGTGTACATACTCCTGACAATTTGTGCATTGTACTGGACTGTTGCGTTTGTGGGGTTCTTCCACGGTGATTCTCCGATGCAATAAGAACTGCAACTTGTAGATCGGGTGCACTTTATTTCTCTTTAAGGTTTTTCTGTCAGGCTCGAGCTCGACCTTGAAGAGTGGTTGCGGCTTTATGTTTTTGTTGATAATGTTTCTAACATTCTTAGCAGAGAGTCCCTTGTCTTTAAGGGCTTCTAATATCTCAGAGGGGGCGACGTCAGGTTCGATTCCTTTTAAGTTGGAAACTTTGGTTTCGTGGATGTTCCCTTTTATAAGCGGAACAACATAAAAATTTTAGTCCCCGACCAGTGCAACAATTTTATTGACCAGGGCGTTTGAACTTTTTTTTCCTAATATAAATGGGTGGGGGCTTTCTTTCTTCTGGGTCACCTGCTCCGGCTCAGCTTGGCTCTCAGCATCTGCTAAGAGAGAAAATCTGTTGGTGTTGTTGGAAATCCTTGCTTGTTGGTTGACTTGGAAGATAGAGTTGATCTTTGGTTTGTTGCCAACCGTATATTTCGGACTAAGCTTAATATGGATGTAGCGATAGATAGATAGAGGGTTGCTCTTTGTAGACGTTATATCTACTTCGGTATCGCGTATTGAGAAACACGAATAACATCCGTTTCTTTGGTTAACGGAGCTTCTCCACGCTCTTTATTTTAATCGCCGCTCATTTATTTGAGCTTATCGCGCGAGGAACTTAACAAAAGTAAAACCGCTAAGTTAGCAATATATTTTTATTCGCATTCGATTTATATACTGAGAAAAGAACTCAACTCGAAAGTCTCGAAAAGCATGTCCATCGCCGTTGAAAACTAAGAATTATACCCAAGTTGGGATGTGAAATGTACAGACTATTTAAAACCCATCATATCGCTAAGTAAAATATCTTTCCTTTCGCAAAGGTAAAAATCTAGTTTCCTATTGATCTAATTCGCAACCTGCTGGAATTCTCTATTCACTCCTAAACGGAAAAAGTCTGGCAAAAAATGACCATTCAAACATTGGCCAGAGAGGGTGGAGAGTAATGTAGACTCGAGATCACGGAATTTTGTATTTCTCCCACCTCTCTGACGGGAACGCGAACGAGACCCGTCTGCGCTCCAGCTCTTGCGTTCGTTGCAATTCAATTGAAATTAGAAGGAAGAAATCACAAAACCACGCAATATCGAGATTGCAACAACATATTTTCTTTAATCGTCACTCTGGCTCAATTTTGCCTGAAGATTTCCGTTTTGTTTCTTTGAAAGACGCCAGTCAGTCTTCAAAGACTGTTCTTGCTCAAGTTCAGCGATCCGTAAATTTTTCTTACATAATTCCAATAAGTTTTCCAATTTTCCCGACCCACCTTCTTTAAGCTGAATCCAATAGATGACAACTTTCTGTCTTATCTCATATGAGTATGGCCATTCGATCGCTTTCAGGATGAAAGAGGTCCATCGCCTTTTAAATCTTTTTAATGGTGATGATGTCTCCGCTTGTCTACGAGAATATCTAGAGATTCCTCGGCTGAAGTTGTTGGCGTACCGTCAGGTTTGTAATTTTGTGTCCATCAGCAGGGATCTTATTTAACCTAGCTGTGTCCTTTATGTCCTCTATAGCTTCGCAGTTACTTTTCTTCTTGATCTTTTTTGTATGGCTTTTGTGTTTCCTTGTAAGTTGCCCGTACCTTGAAAACATAACTTTTGTTAAATGATTTTTGTGCTGAGTTCATTTAACTCCTAAGTCCTCATGGTGGATACTTCTTCTTTGAGAATGATAACTTGCATACCTCATTGAAGGCTCTGATTAAGATTTGTAAGGTCTTCTACTTCCTTGTCGGGTACCTCTATAAAGTTTTATATTTATCCCCTTGCATCTGATCTTAGTGTGAACACTTTCGCTGAATTTGCCCCAATAACTCAACGAATCTTTATCTGTGATCTGGAAATGAATGTTACGACGACACATTCTAGGTTTTGACTTTATAATAAGCGCTAATATAGTGTTTCTTGCTATACATGCTCTCATCTTATTCGTCGAGTTAGTTAGGGGATTTACTATTCGACTTCAGTCGTATAGCGAATCCCCTTAGTATATTCAGGTAGTGTCAGACGATAGACTTAGTCGCTTCTTGTCTTAAAGTCTCTAATCTCAAAGTATCGCAATGTCCATATCCATTTCCCGTTGAAGGATTGTCAAATTAGCCGAAATACGTGAGCTGGAATTCAGGTTTAATTGGACTATTGGCTGCATCGATGGTTGTCAGCGTGGTGACTTGTTGTCGATGACCATGTCACCTATTCGCGCCGTTCACCTCCTCTATTAATTCTTACGGTTCGGTCAGAAAGACCTTGATCTTACCTTGCCTTAAACGTAACAGATTTTACGTCTTGCCTATGGCTTGTAATACTGTGGATAAAGCGTCACAGAACTACTACAGCAGACTGCTTACAGCACTTCTGGCGATCCGCGTCGATCTCGTCTGCAACTGACTGGCGAATGATGCTAGCTTGGCTTCCAGTGTCAATGATGCGTTGTTTATTTTATGCGTAAAATCGTATCATCTGAGCGTCTTGGCAGTTTTATTAAGGGTAGACAAAATATAACATTTTGAACAGTGCGACTTCTACATCTCAATCGAGTACAAATTAGCAAAATGTCAGAAAACTCCGCAAATAAAGCCTGCTTTGTTTTCCTTTGGTTTCGACTGCTTCATCTCATGTTTAAGCTTGTCCTTAAAATTCTAGATACTAAGTACGAAGTTTTTCTTGTTTGCATTAGGCGAAACTCATTCATTGACGAAACATGAATGGCTGCAGCAATGTATTGCAACTTACTCGTTGATATAGACTCTCCTTGTGAACAGCTTGTTGTGATTGGAAACGCCCAACTTGGCCGACTTGGCCGTTTTCATTGGTGGCATGAAACTTATTGCATTTGGTGCAGCGAGGCTTCTTCCTCTCCTTCGGGCACGAATTAGCAAAATGCCCAATTATAACACGTCTTTGCTTCCTTTGGCTTCGATTGCTTCATCTCATTTCAGCTTTCCTTCGTAATTACTGTATTTGGGTACAAACTCTTTCCTATCTGTACTGGGTCGACTTCGGCTTATAAAATAGAACTCGGCGGCCTCCCGAAACACCTTCATCAACGAAAAATGAATGGCTTCAAAACTTTTTTTGCAACTCCCTATGCTGTACTGCTGCTTTGCTTAGCTTGAATCACGCTCCAAGTGCGGACTTGCGGAAACAATACTCGTTTACGATTTCCTTCGATCGTCTGGTGGCATTTGCCCATTATGAAATGAATTACTGCCTCGTTTGGCTCCACTTTGAACACATCTCGGATAGCAGCTTCAAAACTGTTTCATTTTGTGTGTATACATAACTAGCGAAGAATCGAGCCACATTTTGGCAGAACCCTTACGCTTTGTGTAAAACTAAAAAACTTTCTCGTCCTAATGATACACACAAGCCACCTTGTTGAGCGATCGATGAACTGGTCTACTGATATCGAATTCTCATCTCCGCGGTTATATTTTGGTAAGGTATTTGTAATTTCCTTAACCTACACCTATATAAAATTGTTCACCGTCTCTTCATTGATCTATAGATGGTATAAATTGTGCAATCATGTTTGTTGTTTGTTGTTCTAATTGTGCAATCGTTGTTGCCTGTGCTACGAGTGATTCCTTATATTGGGCCATGATTTCAGCTGCTTGTTGCATATCCACGTCCTCGGAATTTTCGTGTTCAACTAGTCTCTACAAACTCTTCGGTTTCCCTAAGAACGCTCCAAAGTGAACTAGAGGGACAGGTCAACGAGAGAGCAAAATATCAAAGATCATATGCAGAGAGTGCAACGAAATACTCAGTTACTACGTGCTGCATCTTCCACCGAAAGATTACAGACTGTTAGTAAGAATCCTCACAGGTCACTGCCTGACCGCGACACATGCCGTCAAGCTGGGCATCACCGAAAACGCAAACTGCCGGAAATGTGATGAATCCGGGGCAACCGAAACCATGGAGTATCTCATTTGCAAATGTCTGGCGCTAACAAAGTCAAAATTAAAACACCTAGGCGCTCCGGCTCTTGCATCGCTAGAAGATGCCTTCAAGAGAAAACCAGGCGAACTACTTGCCTTCGCAAAAGACACCTCGATCCTCAAGGACGTCGAAACTCGCATTAACAATCTCTAGGTCCACACTAGAAAAGCCTGGGCAACTAAGGGCCATTTTTGGCCTATGCTTGGCGCCATGAGGGCCGCCCGACGTAACCTAACCTAGTCTCTACACTAGTTCTGCTCTGGAACCCGGAGTTCCTGTCCCTCAACATGTACCGCGACTGGTTTGCCGGCAGTTCAGCTATCTAGGCAATTTTCATTGTCATAGAACACTTTGATGCACGTCGTTGGCAAGGCCACTTACATCCTAGTGTTGCCCGGCTGTAAAAAGTCTCCGTTCAAACACAGCTGGATTTACCGCTCAACTGCCAACCTGTAAGTCAATAGGTAAGGTTCGCATAACACGCTTAAGTTTAGGGGAGGCATGTTAAAGACTCTCCTAGGTCCGCCCAACAACCATAGGTCAAAATCCCTCATCGAACTCGACCGAGGACCTCCCTCTAAAAGCCCTGGCTTGGTGAGTATAGTCGCACTACGACAAATGACTCGGTCACCCTCTGTTCGCCTTGTCTACCCTATCGGCTAACGTCCGAGGTATTTTGTTCTACACATACCGAGTCTACGATCGAGTCCTGCCAGTCATTAATAAGAAGTAATGCGTCTATTGCATTACCCACGTTCACCACATAGCACAAGATTAGTTATATTTTATGTTCGCACGAAGAGAACACTTTTTTAAGTGGAAGTGTGTAGCAGAAGCATGGTTTGAATGGTTTGGGCACATATACACATTGTATGTATATTTTCTTAGTATTCTTCTTGCCGATTAAATTTATCTTCTTTTTCTAATTTGTTTCTTTTTTATGTGTTTTAGGGGTTGGAGTTAAGTGCAACTGAACTGGAGCCTGTACTTTCTACATTGTCCCCACCTTATGCGGCAGCTATTAAGCAACGTGTAAAAGCTTTGAATAAAACAGTTCGAGGCCGCACAAAGTGTCGATCAAAGCGGAAGCCTGATATTCGAGATGTATTTCGGGATTTCGATGTAAGTATATATGAAACTAAAACGAAATTATTGCGCAATGACTTGTTTGCAACGTTTCGTGCAATAAATGTAAAAACCTTTAAGTTAAGAGAAGTAAAAAAATAAGGTTTGAATGTTTACCTCTAAATGAATTTTTTTTAGTTTTCATTTTTTCATCACAACAGCTTAAGAACAATTGAACAGTTTTCGAAGGAAGAATAAATCGTCATAAAAAAGAAGTCATGAGGCATAGAAAAAGTAGATAGTTGCTTAAACATCCCGCTTAATTTCGTTTGTGTCGTTCTATTCTGTCTATTTATCTGATCGGCATACCATTATTCTAAACTTATTTTTTATTAAAAAAATGCTATCTTATCGATTCGAGTTTTACTTAGAACTATCTGTTCAGGCGTGGTTGCTACAAGAGATTCCGACCCGGTCCCAGAGGAGAAGGCAAGGAGCATTACACAGTAATCGAGTTTGGAGTTTTATTCATAGACAATGGTTTACAGCGATTATAGACTGGCTCGGTTGTTCTCGTGGCCGGGGTCCGCTCCCACTGGTAGGTTCTGGGCCGTCCTGCCGCTGGATCATCCTGCTGCGGTGACTCCGGGTGTCCGTGGAAGTCGGTTATCACCGGGGTTTGAGAGTCCACTCGGGTCTGCCCAATATGAGAAATTTTGAGAGTCCACTCGGGTCTGCCAATTAGTGAGATCTGGGATCGGTAAACCGAACCGCGGATGAGGGAGATGACGGGAAGTACTACCAGGTTGTTAATTACCACGCTTGTTTACCAGATTCCTTTTCTGCAAATCCTCCTTCATGTCTGTTGCTGGTCCGTTGACCGCTGTGAGCTGCTTCTTCACCGATCGCCGGCTGGGACTTAATGCCGATACAAGGACTGCGGCTCGCGTTATATAGGGATCTGGCGAGTTTCAGCGTGCCCGCCCGCCTGTCTGACGTTAACCCCTTCCTTGGGTGCGCCTAACGCCTCGGCGCAGTGTGACCGGTCCCTCTTTGTCAGTGCGACCCTTTGCACACGACCGTTGACGCGCGCGTGTTTGAATTTGAACTCTGACTTTCTTCCTTTTCCCCTCCTCCCCGTTCCGTTGCTCTTCAATATTGTTTCTTTATGTCTTACACTACCCCCTCCTTTGGTTTTTTGCCGCTTCACCGTCAGCGCGTTTTTCCTGGTGAATCGGACGCTCCAGGTGTGCGCCCCATCTAATAGCGTCGCCTTCTGGGTCCCATAACGTTTCGCTGCTAGTTTTTCCTGGATCCATCCCACGGCGGGCGCTGACAGCTGAATTTTGTCCGGGACACTCCATCCCCAGATTCGCAATTCTTCCGCGCCATGCAGCTTGCCCCTTTCTGCTGCCGCCGCTCCATCTGGGTTGACCCAGTTCCAATTTTCATCCGAGTGGATGTCTCGGTCCGCCGACCGGGCGTGGTATGCTGTCGCGGTGTTAGCGTAAGGCTGTGTTTGGCGCTGCGCTTGTCCTGATCCCCCGGCCGCCTTGGTACGTACTCTCGGGTCGGTGCCAGCGTGTGGCGTGCATCCTGGTGGTGGTGCTGTGGAGCCTTCTGCCCATGGTCCCTCGGTCGCTCGCATCATTTTGGTTGCGCCACTGCCACTGGCCTGTCGGTCATGTTGACTCCGGGTGTTTCGCAGCTTCACTTTCCCCGACGTTCTGTGGCGAGTGCGCCACACGTTTTTGCTCCTTCGCCGTTTGTAGGTTCCAGGTGCTTCGCAGCTTCGCTTTCCACGATGTTCTGTGGCGTGTGCGCCACGCGTTTTTGCCCCTTCGCCGTTTGCGCTACCGTCACTTTTGCTAGGGCCTCCGTAGTCTTCTCCAGTGTCGTAGGCTGTCCCATCTTCCTCGGTGCTGTCCTCTTCCGCGATCCGCTCGCCATTGCCGGGGCCTCTATTACTCTTGCTCGTGCCCTTGATGCCGCAATCTTCGCATGGTTTTCCCTGAACTTCCGCATGCCCGCCTGTAGTTTCTCCATCTTCCCTGTAATGAAATGTGCGTTTTTGTTAGCCTTATTGCCGTGCCAGTTGTTTAGTGTTGTTAAGCGCGTATCTACTGGTGTTGATAAATGTGTGTGGCTAAGTGTTGGGTGTGAGTTGTTTAGTGGTGTGTGTATGTTGTTTAGTTTTAAGTGTGTGATGTTTAGTATTAAGCTATCTGTTACTTTTAGTTCGTAATTATGCTGTTCCCTACATATGGTTTTGCATCCCCGATGTATACGCGGTTGGTCTTTCGAGTTTTTGGATCCTTGACGGTTACTATCACTCGAGAGGTGTACTGAACTACCCTCCAGGGTCCATCATATTTCTGCGCCAGCTTTGCATTGAACTGTTCCGCTGCTTTTGACACGGGATGCGTCCTGCACCAGATCCAGTCGCCGATCACTGGCCTCCATTCCCTTTTGCGCAAATCGTAGTGTTATTTTTACTGTAGTGCTGCATTCTCCATATGTGCGGTGTCCTCTTTCCGGATGTCGTTCATCCTTTTCCACCTTGTCTCCATATTTTCCGTCTTTAGTCCTGAGCCTGCGGTTACGGTATCGAACAGTGTATTTGGTAATCTCAATTCCTTTCCAAATATTATCTGTGCGGGGCTGAACTTTGTTGCTTCTGACGTACTGCTGTTATACGCTAGCATCAGCTCCGGCACATGTTCGTCCCATCTTCCCTGCTCGTCCCCTGTAAGTTGGGCGATCATTGTTTTTACTGTCCGGTTGGCTCGCTCGGTTGGATTCTCCTGGGGTGTATACGGTGCCGTAAACTGTTGCCGTATGCCTCATTTCTCCATGGCCGTTCGGGTTTTGTGACCTGCGAACTGAACGCCATTGTCCGAGATTAGCGTTTTTGGTGCGCCAACCCTTGACAGTATTCTCTCCCTAAAGACCCGTTAGAAAGCGTCTGCCGTTGCTTGTCGAATTGCTGCGAGCTCGACCCATTTGGAGATTTGTCCACGATGACTAGCAGCATAGTATTGCCGTGCTTGGTCCGTGGCAGCGGTCCCACAAAGTCTACGCACATCGTCTCCCAGGGTGCTTCTGCGATTCTCGTCAGCATATTTCCGGCCGTTTTCTGTTGTGACACTTTGTATCTCTGGCGACTTTCACATTCTCTGACGAATTTATGTACGTCCTTCCCGAGTCGTGGCCAAAAGTACCGGTTCTTGATCCTCTTTAGCGTTTTGAAGATTCCTAAATGGCCCGCTTCTGCCGTGACGTGGCTTTCCAACAGCATTTGTCGAATTTCGTTCCTGGATATGCACAGTGTTCATGGCTGCGGGTCCTTCCCGTCCCCGTCTAACTTGTACAACCGGCCTTCTATTATCCGGAACTCATCGTTGTCTGGATTTTTCTCCAACTCTTTATACTTCTGTTTCAACCAATCTTCTGTCGTACGTATGGCTTTCAGCCCGGCCCTTGGTGCTCTTGACAATGCGTCTACGACTGCGTTTAGTTTCCCGGTATTGCACTTCGAAGTGGAATGGCTGGAGTCCTAGAGCCCATCTGGCCACCCTTCCTGACGGACTCTCGATCGAATTCAACCATCGTAGCGCCATATGGTCCGTTACCACTATAAATTGGTAGCCTTCTAGATACATCTTGTATCTATTGATGCCCCAATATATAGCCAGGCATTCTTTTTCCGTCGCGCTATAGTTGCGCTCCACCCTACTTAGCCTCCAGCTGGCGTACGTCACATGTTCGCCGTCCAAATACCAAATACCAAAATCGCTGGCGTCTGTCTGCAGTTTGAATTGCCGCGTAATATCGGGACACGACAATACCGGCGATCTCGTTAGACTTTCCTTTAAGCCATCGAATGCCATCTGGTGCCGTTAATTGCACTCAAACTTCTTCCCTTTTTTTATGAGTTCCTAAAGCGCGCTAGCCTATTCCGTGAACCTGGGTATGAATCGGCGGCACCATGATGACATGCCTAAGAAGCTGTGCACTTCCTTTGTTGTTTTGGTGCCGGTAGGTCTTGAATTGCCGATACCTTTTTCGGGTCGGTACTTATACCCCGATCCCTCACCACATGTCCTAGGTATTTCAGCTCTTTCCGAAAAAGCGACACTTTTCCGGGTTTATCCTTAGGTATGCCTTCTGTAGCCTCCTGAATACCTCCCGAGCTTTTCCAGGTATTTTCTTTTGTCTCGGCCAATGAATATGATATCGTCCAGGTATGCAAATGCGAATGATTCTGTGCTGGAGTGGGCGGATTAGAATCCAGTGGTGGGAGCCGGCGCCGTCAGCGGCCGATAGGATCTTCTTGTTGTTGTGGCAGGTGCAGCTGGAAGGTCCCAGAAGAAGAAGAGGCAGAAGTCGGGGGTGTGTTGGTTTCACTCTTAAATCACTTGTTTATTCACACAATTCTTGCTTAAGACTACCTTTACAAAAACTTCTAATGCATTGCGGCGGCCGGTGGAGAGGCCCTTTAGAGGCGGAAAGCAGGGGAAGAGCGAGAACGGCCGATAAGCGGGAGAGCGGGCGCAAGCTTTAGCACCGCAAGAGCGAGCTTGCTTGCTCCCACACTGCCGCTCGAAACTAAGCGCACTTCTCGCGCGAACATTCTCCCCCCCTGGCGCAAGCAATGACCGGATCCTCTGCATCAATCCTCTTGGTAGGCGCCGGAGACGATCCACCCGAATACGGTGCTCTGAGCAACGGGCAAACCATCCTAAATTTTTAGGAACCCCGGTTGGACCAGTTTTGCGAAGACATCTGCTCCCAACACGAGGGAGATGGTTGCCGGGCGATGAAACAGCTCATCCGCGAGGCGGATGTCATTGTATTTTGCCCGCGCGGCGTCGCTCAGAACCCGAATAGGGGTTCGGATCTGTAGGCTCGGGTCCAGCTTCAGGACCACCTCGAGCTGGAAGTTAACTGTTTGAGACCGTACAGTCGCCGAGCAGACCTCGTCGTCTCCCATTCGGGTAAAAGGCAGCCGAAACGCAGACGCCAGCGACCGGTCGATGCTGCTCTGTGCCATGCACGGGTCGATCATCGCCGTCGTCGTGAAGGTCTTGGATCCGGTGTCGAGCACGACCGCCGCTGTCGGGAGGATGGGGACCGTCTTCTGTCGATACCATGCGGCCACCGACGGGGACGGAGCGGAGGCTTCCGGTCGTTGGCTCTCGTTGGCTGGCCGACTACGCGGCGGAGAGCCCGATATGGACATCGGCGTTGGCTGGGAGGACCGGGAGGCTGGTTGGCGCTGCGCGCGTGCGGGTGGAGGCGAAAGTGGTGCTGTCCGGGTCGGCGGGAACTCGTGGATGTGGAGCAGCGTGTGGTGGTTCCTTCCACACTTCTAGCAGCCGTCCGCGCTGCGGCAGGTCCCCTCTGAGTGCTGGTGTGCGAGGCAGTTCGAGCAGTACCTATTAATAAGCACTGCTCGAAGGCGCTTTTCAGCGCTCAATTTCTGGAACCTCTTGCACTTCCGAAGAGGATGGATTCCACGGCAGACTCGGCATCGGAAGGATTGAATACCTCGAGTACGTCTGCTCTCCAAGGACTGGGCGGAACGAGGACGAGGAGCCATATCGGGAAACTTGTTCTGCGAGAAAAACAAAGA
>VNJS01006867.1:0-14737 GCA_008042575.1 Drosophila watanabei
CAGACGGACGGACAGACGGACATGGCTAGATCGACTCGGCTGTTGATGCTGATCAAGAATATATATACTTTATAGGGTCGGAGATGACTCCTTCACTGCGTTGCAAACTTCTGAGTGAAATTATAATACCCTGCAAGGGTATAAGCATCACCAGCCGGTTGAATTTATCAAAAAGCTATATTAATCATATAGGAATAACAGTTCAACTAATAAAACCAAATGACTTTTTGTAACTTGAATTATTTTATTTTATTTTAAAGATTGTTTAAGTAATGTATGGATCCTAGAACGTACTCGATTATTATTTCATTGTAGTTCTATGTTTCACCTATAATTTCAAAACTAGCATACAGTGATGTCAATATGATATAGTCTGTTGGTGTCCATTGCTTCTGTGAATATATTTTTGTGCACTTTCTCCATACGTTGTAAAATAAAGATTTTTCTTGCAGTTCAAATTTTAGTACTCTCAAATAATATAATTATATTATATTTCATCAAAGTTTTTCTCTTCTCGAATTGTTAACTTTTGAACATATTGTCTTGTTCTATGTTCAGTGTCTAATGAAAACTCGTAGTTTTTAGATATAGTTTAGATGTGGCGATTAAAGAAAATTGTTGGTTAAACTAGACGTCAAAATCTTAAAAAGTATGCAATAAAATGAGTAAAAAATGATATGACACATACTAATAACAATAAACTTAACCTTGAGAAGCAAAAGCTGACGCAGAAGCATAGTAAAATTACCTACTATTCGAATGGGAGATTAATGTATGGGTTATGAACGGATATTTTCATGATTGTTCGGAGAAGGGTCTTATGAAATAAATAACGGCTCCTAATATTTTCGATTCCCTCGAAGAAAATCGACTTTTCATTGACAGATAAAGACCATTTCGCATTGCGAAATTTAAATAACAAATTTGTTTTAAAGTAACTTTAAGTACTTGGGGACCCAGTCACTTCTTCAGAATATTTTTTGCGCAATGATGGCCCAAAATTGACTAAAGAGACTTGTAAATTAAATCTTTGCCTGCCATTGAGCCAATCAAATGGTGAATCTGTTTATTAGACCCGAATAGCTCCAGAGATGGCTAGGATAGCTGCCTGATGGCCGGCGGCTGCAGCTGCTTCCACATACTAATTCCACGGCAGCACAATCCTCTATTTGGAGCGGACATCTTCCGGGTATCTGTCCGCAGATCTCGGCCCCAAAGGCTTCTGTACAATGACCAAAGCGCAAGAAAAAGTGTCGCCATCCATTTTGGACTTGTAAAAGTTGATCGGGGCCTGAAACACGAATGCCTATATAGTATGCCATACGTATGCAGTGCTGCTGTCTCCGTCCGTCCTTTGATGGCCAGGCCGAGCTGAAAGCCGGCACAAGTCCGCAGTCGTCGGCGTGGCAGTTCAAAGTTTTGAGGGCCCACTGCCACTGCCACTGCCACAGCCTCTGCCACTCGGCATCGGGTAGCAAGGGAAGCAGAGCCAAACCGGCAACTCCTCGATCCACACAGCCATGACGACAACGACGACGACGACCAGATCTCAGATCTCTCGGAGGAGCTGCAAGTTTTTGCTGCCGTCCGACTGTTTTGCCTACACTTCGAGGCCATCAACATCGCTCGGTCGCAGCGCGTTGAACAAAAAGCGTTCGGCACCGATCAAATTGGATTTACATTGCTGACTGGTCCCGATATCGGTAACGGTAAGGGTATAGCGGCATTATTATGTTTTAAATTGAAGACGATATATACTGTAATAAAATATGTTTCGGTTTTTTGAATGCATCTTAGTATAAGTTAATTATAATCCTTATAATAATAGCAACATACTTCTTAAAATAATTTATATATATTTAACCTAAATTGATCAAAGCCCAATGTAAAATTGATCTTAAAATTAATTTTGATCTATTACGCATATTAAGGCTACTCAAAGAGCAGCAACACAGAGTATTCAACATTCATTGCATCCCGATCTTCACCTTCACGTTGGGCCGAGACTACAACAGCCTCCGACATTGGCGATCGATCGCATTTGATATATTTGCTCCTCGAGCTCTGCGACTGTTTGCCAACTGCAGTTTCGGACGTGGTGGCAATGGCGTCCCCGTCCCCGTCCCGGCCTCCGCCTGCAGTGGCTTTGTTGTCCAACCGCTGGCGATTGTTGCATGCTGCCGAGATGCTTTTGCATTTGCTTTTGATTCTGCTGCTGCTGCTGCTGCAACTGCCACTGTTGCTGCTGCTGACTACACCTTCGCAACAGTCGCGGCGCAGACGGTCATCGCCTGGCCCAGGACTCTTCGCCGTGCTTATGTCGTTTATGTGAAATATCAGCTGCTCATGTTGAGAATGCTTTTGCTGCCTTGTTGCCTCTGCCACTTTTGGCCGCTGCCCCGCTGCCGATTGCAGCTTACTGCTTGCTGCACGTTGCATGTGTTGGGGCTTTGGCTCAGTCAACGTTTTGTTTATGGCATTGGCAGCCATTGGCCAACGATTGCCTGCCGCTTGAATTCAAAATCTTTACTCTCCGATCTGCACGCGGCCATAAAGTAAATTATAGCAACAACATCGTTGCCTCGCTGCACCGAATATTGCGGAGGGGAACTAACAATTGGTTGTGCATACATTTGCACTACATTCGCCCGCCAGTTTTGCACTCAATAAAATTGTAAATATGCAACGAACCAATGTCAAAAGTGTATGCTGTAACATTTCCTTATCCCCAAGGTACCTCGTCTTAATTTATAAAAAATATTGTGAGTTTAATAAACGTATTACCCGAAAATTGTGGCCTTACTTTGGGGGCAGGTCTCTACAGCGAATCAGAAATTAATTACGCACACGACAGGAATTCTGGGAAGTCGCACTGATATCAGCTACCTGCCACAACTGCCGCTGCCCCGGATCGACTCCTGCGAAGTAAGGTAATCCGCACTAATCCATCAGAGGGGCCCACGTAATGTTGGCAAATGCGATTTTCCCGGCAACTGCCTCAGTGTCACAATATTTTCCCGACGATTCCCCGCCAAGAAACGTGTGTTGGCATAACAGTGCAACATTTGCATCCCGTATCCGATGGGCAACAATGAGGCGCACTCCGGGCACCGAACTGATTTATGGCCTGCAGAATTTCACTTTCGATGCAGTTGCAGTCCATCACCAGGAATTGGTTTGACACACGGGCTTAGGGCCAGTCCTAGAGTTGTTTTACAGTTGGCTCCTTTTGTGATCCGTCTGCTTCCCGGGCCTGTCTTTTCGCTTTCCCTCGTAAATCACTCGGTCCATCAGGACAATGAAAAGGTTGAAGTTATGTCAGACTAAAGGGCTACCGAAGTGAAAGTGAGCCGAACTAGCCCGTGACGAATTTCGGATAAGTCCTTTGTTGGTTTCACGGGGGTAATTACAATTGTTTTAGGTTCTAGATTGTGAACGGTTTGGGTTCAGGAACAATATACATAAAATATGTACAAGGAATAGCTCTCGATTGATAGATTGCTAGAAAGCATTTAGCTATCTGTCTGAAGAAGGCAAATTAAAAAGAATTCTGAGCTAAAATTACTAACAGAAAAATTACTGCTCTGGAAAAACAGCCAATTTTGACAAACGAAAGTTGATTTTATAGAGAATAGGTTATGTTAGATCTCACAAGCCTATTAATATTTTCTAACTAAACAAAACTAAACCATAATTAACGAACACTTTAGCCAGAGGCCTCGACCCCTTGATACTTAATCTCGAATTATATAAATATATTTTTATGGAATAGGTTACTTAAGCTTAGCTAACTAAGTCTTACCCATCTCTAATTACCTAAATTTACCATAAAAAAATCCCTATTAATTATATTTTATTTGTGTATTAACTTTGTAAAATCAAAATGTAATCAACAAGAACTCAGTAGAATCATGATAAATATTTTCTAAATAAAGCCATTTTGCGCTCAATTTTCGCTGCTGCATGCACCTGTTGTTATATTTTTTGTTTTTCAATTTTTCGGTTCAGTGTTGGTTTTGGATTTTGTTTTATGTCTTAAATATTTTTGACAAACAATTGCCGGCGGTTAATTTTAATTGGATTCTGACAAAACACCGACAGCGAAAAACGGCAGCAGTCTGCGAACTGAGCGAAATCAACAGATATGAACGTTCGCAGGAGCCACAACAAAAACAAAATCCTTTTAATAAAATTAAACATCAAACATGGCGTTGAATTTTTTGTCGTATTACGCTGACGGGAGCGGGATTTAAATTAAAAACACGCCAAGTCCACAACAACAGCAGAATCGAAGATCAAAAGGCATCAAAAATTTTCGTGTGCCAAGAGGCAGAGGTAAATCCCATTCAATCCGCATCCACCCCATGCGGCAGAACGAAAAAAGCCACCGAAAAAGTTTTACCAACCTCGGCGGCGGCGAAACGGAAACGGAAATCGACGCGAAAAAGGTTGCAGGTGTCATGTGACAAGGTCGGGAGGCTGTAGGCCGTGGGGTTTCGGGTGGTTGGGTGCTGGATGCTGGATGCTGGAAGCTGGATGCTGGGTGTTGGTGGGCCTGCCACGCGCACATCTTCGCGCAGGTTTCGGCGGGGTCAAATGGGGGTTTTTCTGGCAATTGATTAAACGTGCGTTAAAAACGCGAAAGCCACTCGAAAAAAGGAACAAAATCAAATCAAAGTGTTGAAGCGGTTAAGATGCCGCGCGGTGCGGGGTCGTTGGCCAGGAGTGGGTTAAGGTTAAGGGTTGAGCGACGACCTGCAGGTGAACGGGGTTAATTTGTTGCTTCTCCGGGCATATGGCGGCCTCTCTCCTGCTCACTACCCGAGAATTAGTCCCCAAGGCTTATGGCAGAAATCATTAAAAAAGTTCACCGGGCTGTCTGGCCTTAAATTAAGGACAAAGAAAGCTCCGAGGAGCGGAAGAGAGGCTACAAAAACAATTGAGTCGGATTGCCAACGGCTGATATTGCCGCGTTCAAGGGATCCACGTTGGGCGCCATTTAAGTGACAGCCGTGCCATAATTTTAAACCGCGCGCTTTTCGAGCATCGAGTCTCAAGGCAGCGGCAGCCAAGCAGCTTGCAGGAGCATATAATGAAAATATTGGTAAACGTCAGTCAGTATAGGCTTTTGTTTGTGCTAGTGGAAAAGTGGGTGCTTGGGGTGTGTAGGGTGTGTGAGGTGTGTGACGGTGTGAGTCGGTCTTCGGGGTTGGCATAAGAGAACTATTAAAGTGTTTTATGGTGGCCGAGACAAGGCGAACGTTGCAAAAATGGCTGGGGGAGAAATAAATTGCAACAGGGCTCGCTCCTGGACGAGCGAAGCCAAGAAGATTTAGAGGTTTTGCCCGGCATTTCTCTTCTTTTTCGGGGGTTTTTCTGTGGCTTTCTTTATCTCTTAGGTGTGCCCAAGACAGACTGAAGACTGATGAGTGGGTGGGCTGATTGCATTTCCTCACTCCAAACCTAAGGTACAAGTGTTCGATGCTTATGAAAGGTTTGGGTAACCAGTCATGATGGTTATAGCTTGTGCTGGAATGTTGATGGACGAAAGGAATACTACTTTCGTAGGAGAAATGGGTCCGATAAAAACGAAGCATTTCTTAAATACACAAAAAACTAATATTTGAAGGATACTTCAAGTTGGCGTTCCATGTAAACATTTATACTTATGAATGGTATTTTATCCTTTTTTTTTTGAAGCTGACATAAAATTAAATATTTGATGTTAACTTATTAACATTTGTTACATATTAACCTGCAAAGATTTGCAAGGCGTTTCAAAGAGAACTAGACCCTTTATTCAGTGACCAATTTTCAGTCACCATTCTTGACTGCCTATGCATAAGTCAAGAAATATAGCAGTGCCTCACTGGACTATCCCCACTCTTGATCTGCTAATCTAACCCGCTGGAAAATTTGTGCTTCTCCAGTGGTCTAATTCATTCGCGAGGCGGTTTCCTTCGCCTTGGGTGAGGGTTCATTCATTTCGGAGCAACATTTCCGAAACATTTAACAAGAGAACCTGAGTTGTGCAATGCCCAACGAAAATAAAGAATACCCCCGGCCAGGCAACAACAGGAACGGCCAAAGTGTCGCTGCTCATTTAACCCCAAACTCTGTGGCTCAGTCTGGAAAGTGTAGTCGAGTAACCCAAGCCAGCGAACCGCATTGAAAAGTACCTTCAGCTCAATAATTTAACGGATTTTGGCCAGAGGCAAGGAGTGTCTAATGGGGCGGTGGCGCGGCAAAGGCAAAGGGAAAGGGAAAGGGGAAGTGGCTGCCTCCTTGGCACAATGAGAAAATTTTTGGGAAAACATTAACATTAGCCTAAAATATTGTCCCATAATTTGCCGCGAGCACTGTTGATGGTGACAATGCCGGGTCCAAATTCTGGTGAGTGGATGGTGGGTGTTGTTGCCGGAGCAGGAGCTGGAGTGGGATGGGGAGAGCGGAGCAGGAGCCACTGGCGGTGAAATATTTCAGCGCCGGCAAATGAAGCCACTTGCCAGTGTGCCGGAGTGGATGTGAGGGTTCGGTGGATGTTTTTGGCGACAATTTTCAAATGCCAAACGGCGGCAAGCGGGCGTTTATCAAGCTGAATGACAACATTTGAAGCAGCGCAGGCAGCCAAGCAGGAGCAGCGGCGGCATCAACCCTCGGAGCGTTCAGTGGGCCCATCACTCAAGTCGCAAAATTAGGCAATTAAAAATATGCCGAAGGCGCGCTCAAGCAAATGAATGGTTCTACGGAGGGAAATCGCGGCTGGGACGTCACGGAGCAGGACGCAGACACACAGCATCGTTTGGCATTAGAGATAGCTTACTTTGGGGACGGGGATGCGGACTGGGACTGCGGACTGTTTGGCAAGCTGCGGAGCTGCTTTAGCATATGAATCATCAGCTCAAGGATGTTTGCTTACTGGCTGCATGTGAAGCCGTCAGATGGAAGCGGAAATTGCCAAAGTTTTGTGGGCTACCTCTGTTTCAGTAAAATTTGAGACTTGGAAGCGACCAGAAAAGGGCAGCCAAATAAGGTGAACTTATGACCGATACTTACGCTTATTTATTCGTCGGATAACACCATTTAAATAATATTTTAAATCAAATAACTTACATAAGCTAACTACTAACTAACGAATTTGTAAACAAGAGAGGGCTTAGGAGATCTGAAAGATACTGACATTTTTTGTGTCATTACGATCCGACTCGAAGGACCAAAATTTAATTTTTGGGGCCTAACCAAGAACCGATCTCCGGTTCCTAAAAAAAATTATTAATGCGGTGTGAATCAGGTGACCTTCGTTTCTTACTATTGCTAAAGTATACTGAAGTATACTGACTAAAAATATATATATATATATATATATCCCCAACACGGGGATATTGCTAGGGACATTCGAGCACTAAATATTTTACACAAAGTTATATATGTCCCTTTAAGGAGCATTTTCTTAACTTTTATAAAATTCAAACTACTATATAAGGTCCAACTAGGTGGACAATGGGTACGAAGCAACTTCAATTCCCCGTGTTTCACAGTTCATAACCCCTGAAAGTATACCCATATTAAATCCAAATATTGTATAAAAAGTATAATTTGGCCAAGCCTTTAAGGCATTTCTATATTTTAAGAACACGGCTCTAAGATAAGTTAGATTTTTTCATAAAGGAGGGGACTTACAGAAATGATATTTAAGTTAGATGACTCCAAGAAATGCCGCGCTTCTGCCACAGCAATCAAGAAGGTTGGCCCCAGCTCTATCCAATTTAAGCCCGGGCCTGCCATCTAATATGCAATTTGGTTAAGAACAAAGCGTCAAACTTTGATATTGAGGCATTTTTACTGAATCAACAAACCTCAAGGAGCCGTCAAGCGCCAACGACAACGTCATCTTGCGTTGACTGCCTCGGAGGCCAAGGCGGCAAGTCAACGGAATGGGCCATAGAAACTAATGGGGCTTAGTTTGGGGCCGAGTTGGAGACCCGGGCACACCCATGGTACCCACCCCTCGCCAATCCTTTTTGCGCTGTCCTAGCCAAGAAGACGATTCTAAATTTTCGGCTGCTCAGCCAGCTCGTCCCTCCTCCGCCCCGTTCTGTTCTGTTCTGTTTTGTTGGTTTGGTTTGCTTTGGCCTGCTCGTCAATAAATCGTGGAGTGCCAGTAATGATGCCAGCTTGGCAGAGCTCTGGGCATAGCTCCATTCTGCGATAGCAGCCGTTAATGTCAGACGAGCGAAAATATATGGGGCCGGCGCTGGTGTGGCCCGTACTCCTGCTCTTGCTCCTGTTTCTCCGCCTCCAAGAGCCCTTCGTCCTGCTCCTTTCGAATGTCTTCGAGTTGGCGAAAAAGACTTTTCGTCTTGGCCATGATGACTGCCGCTGATGATAATGATGACGAGCCAGCCGGCAAGCTCCTCCCCCTCACCCTCCCAGCACCACAGCACCACAGCCCAGAGACATCCCATTCCGGCCGTTCACCCTCCTTCATCAAGTCAGGTCCGTCAAGTCAACAGCAACCCTTGGGGTTTTGGGCTTTGGGCTCCTTGGATTTGTTTTATGCGTCATTCGGCCAAATATTTCCTGCTCCGCCCTTGCCTAGGTCATTATTCCCCTCGATTCCTTCTCGGACTAGGACTCGAATTCGGACGAATTCGGACTCGGACTCGGACTCGGCCTGGACTCTTGGACTCATCATTTATATAAGCACTGAGCGAGCCATTCCCGTTGTCAGCTGTAGAAGGATTTACGCCGAGGCAAGACGTCCTGTCTATCTGAGGGCGAGTGTGCGTGGCTGTGTGTGCGAGTGAGTTATGGCCTCTGCTGATTTCTTTTGGGTCCTTTTTCACTCCCCCACTCCCGTTGTGGCCCTCGCAACCCCCGGAGCTCGGCTCTCCCGGCAGTCGGCTCCAGCACAGTGGCAAATTTATTGACAGATATAATTTCTTATGCGTATAATTAGAAATTCGGCAATCATTAGGCGGCCGGCGTGCATATATCAATTTAATGGCCTTTCCACGCAGCCCCAGATTGAATAGCCCTAAAAGGCTAAAAGGAATAACGATAGACAGCCGGACGGATGGATGGATGTTTCAGGCAGAAGGCAAAGTTTTGTTTGAGAGATTTATGCGCCAGGCCCCAGATATTGATTATGGATTTCTGTATAAGCTTCACGTATGATGAACTGCAAGGAAAGTAAACAAAAAGGAGCCAAACCCTTTTCTTTAAGAACCTTTTAACTTATTTCTTAAAATTTGATTTCGCAGCCAGTAGTGCCAGGAAGTTGTGATTCTCAATGTTATATACTAACTACTGTGATATATATATCATATCAGTCTAATATTAATATGTCAGATAATATCTTTGTAAAAGTCCTTTTCACGCTAGCGATAGGAAATGAAAACTAACACATTATTGGGTAAACTTAATTATCTTTAAATGAAATTAGTTCCTTTTCATTAAAATAATTCATAAATTTACTTCTTTTATTTTAGGAATAGACATTTAATTGTGCTTGTACTTAAAATTATCAATTAAATATTATACATTAAGGATAATTATCTAGGAAATATTGGGAATTCCTTTCTTTAAACTATAATTAGCATTATAAATAATTTATCACTTTTAGCTTGCATTGTATGAGTATCTATCTAAAAATGGTGTAACCCATCCCATTACCTATTTTAATAAAATTGCAAAACATCAAAAGCAATTCGTAAAAATAAATAAATCGTTTCTTAAATGCATAACTCATATTAAGGCTATAAATATGTATGCGACTTAAGCCCCATTTGTTATAAAATAAAAATAATTTCTTTCACTCAAATAAATAACAAAAAATAAACTTAAAACAAAATAAAAATTAGAGAGTGAGTTGGCCTCAGAGACAATTACCAAATTTGCATTCGCATGAATGAAAAACAAACAAATAAATTCAAACAGCAAAATTGAAACAGAAACAAAAAAAAAAAAATGAATGTTATATATGAGCGTGTGCACATAGAAACCAAAACGAAATCGAATACATTTATTTGATTTAACAAATGTCAAAAAATATGAAATGAGAATGTGACTTTATGTTCAAGTTATTAATGAAAGTCCACTGAGAGAAATGTGAGTGATATCAAGTGTAATTAATACTGCAATTATATTGAATACTAAAAATTATATAGAAATTAATCTTAAATATTTTGACTTAATTATTTTCTTGGGAATACTTAGTTAAAATTAAATTATCAAAGTCGGGACTTTTCAAAATAAAGAATAAAACTTAAAAATCCTTTGAGAAATGGAAATATGACATACTGTAAGCTTTATGATATTAAATGAAATATTGTTTAATTTATTTGATTTTATTTTTTAATTCAAGTTTTTGAATGTTATATATTTGTTAGATCTACAATCTCAAACTTATTTCTCGTTCGGTGTAGCATGTACCTCATCTTTCCAGATCTGTTTAGAATACCATGATGAACAGGCTGGAAAAGTGGGAATTATAAGGGTGAATTGGAGGGGAAGATGTTGTAAGGAATGGTGCGCAATGTATTCCACCAACGAGTACACATAAATAAAATTTATTAATGTATTTTTATGTGCGCTAAGAGTACACAATGTAATAATTTATACAGTTGCCGTCAACGATGTTCATGTTGTTGCTGCCGCTCGCTCTCTACATTATGACGTTTACAATTTACTGTCCACATTTTGTTGTTTGCTCCGATGCTGATGATGATGATGGCTGACTGCCTGACTGGCTCGGCGGGTGGCTGGGCTGAGTGGGTGGCTGGGCTGAGTGGGTGGCTGGGTGGCTGGGAGGTTGGGCGGTCAGGGCAATGTGACAAACTTGCTGGATTTGTGCCCTTGACGAGGGTGGCTCCACCTCTACTTCGGCCCGCCCATTAAGAGAGGCCGCCAACCCCCTTCTGGGCATTTCCAGCGGCCCAGAATGCCAGCACAAATGCGGCGGCGTGCAAATAAAAATGATTAATGATGATGCCCGTTGCCGCAGCTCGGCTCAGCTCAGCTGAGGCAGAATCAGCAGCGGCAATGGCCGCCGAGCAGGCGTCAGTTTCCACTTTGACCTCATCTCAGCTCGGTGAAATGTTTTGTAATTTGCCAATGCCAGAATGGGGAGGGTAGGGCTCTGAAAATTACATTAAGCATGGCTGAAAAATGGTCAGAATAAAACTAAGAGTCTGTGTTATTTAATTTAATCTAAGTGTAACTAGAGTTTATTTAATTAAATTATTAATTCATTTATGTAATCGATATTAAACCTTATATACATCAAGATTAAATCATATCATCTTTGCACTTAGCAAAAACAAATAGAACTAAATTCTGCATTTGAATCGACTTACATAACCAGTTCCATTGTAATAGTTCCCTTCTTTCATCTATCAGCACTAGTTTTTATTAGCGAGCCTAAAAAAAATATTTTACAAATATATTAAATAAATATTTATCAATAATTCGACAGCAGGGATAGGGTTAATATTGCACAAACAAAAAATAAAAATTATGATTTTCTTATAATGGCAATAAATCTATTTAAAACTAATTTTGTAGCTCAGTTATTAAAAATATGGTATAATTTAATCTGCTTTAATTTTTAAATATATAAAGTATTATTTTTTTTTTGTTTTTAAACATTCCACACCATTTCAGTGATTAAATGTATACATATTTCTATATATAATATATAAAATATAGTTATTCAAACCGAAATTTTTTGCTAAGAAAAACGGAATTATTTATTATTGTATATTTATTTATTTATTTTTGGTCAATGAAAACAATTTATTATACCAATTTTAATACTAACTACAACTCATTATACCAATATTTGTCCATCTATTTCGAAATAAACCTATATTTAATGATTTAGTATTAAATGTTTTAAACAAAATGCTGAACTATTTAATAAAGTTGCCAAAGGTCCGAAGAAATTATTATGAAATATAAATATTTCCTAGAAATAGAAACATTAATATTATTTATATTAATTAATATTTATTTCTGGTTATTTGCATAACCTGCAAAGGGTATTCAAAATTCCACTTACAGAAGTAATCTTCCTTTCATGTTTGTTTTATTCTATTAATGCATATGTATATATTATATATTTTTAACTTTATTAATATACAAGACTTATCCCTTAAATTTCCAGAGTGTGCTACACCAACCCACAACATGCATGTGCTACAGAGCTGGGATGAAGCTTAATCGGTTGTACATACTTTTTAATTTCGACAAATAAGTGGAGCGATGTCCTGAACAATCAAAAGGACACAACACCTAGTAAAGTCCTCGCTTGCCACACCCACGTAAAAGTGCCTAGAAATGTAGGAAAGGGTAGCCAAGAGTTCTGCTTAATTCCAGCAATTGCTGCCTGCCAAGCCACTAAATCAGCCAAGTGGCGGGGAAAGCAAGGCGGAACGCAGACATGGCGCAGTAGGCAGGGGAGGACAAAGGTTAATAACTGCCAGAAGATGATGCATAGCATGACAGGGGTATGAAGCAGTTGACAGTTGACTGGCAGCCAGGAGAAGCAACCAGAGATGGGGCGGTGGGGCCGAGGAGCGATTATGGCCATGTTCTCTCTTGGCAGCCATTTTTATGCCTCTGAGCGGAGCGCGGGCAATGTTGAATTTGGCCAAGTTTCTGCCGCCAGCCTGCCACATTCCCCTCCTCGAGCCGCATCCCGGCGAGCAGTCGCGATAATCGCACCTTTGCACCTTTCCGCCAGGCTGTCAGGCTGACTCAGGTGTGCCATGAGCGCGCGCACACACACAGCGGTAGCCGGAGCTGTTGCTGCAGATACATTTCGGAATGTATCTACGAGGCAGCCAACCAGCGAGCCAACGAGCCAGCGAGCCAGCGGAGAGCCAAAGTGAACTCAACTCTTGCCAGCGGGGTGCATTTTCATTAAGAATGAAAAATGATGAGCAATCAATCATTTGCCCGAGAGGGTGTTTCTTATGTACGAGCTCGCCTCGCCGGCTGCCATTCCATTCCACGGCGCTGAGCTCCATCCCTTCTCGCTCTGCGCCGTTGCTGGCTCGCTCGCACTGCTGCAGGAGCCGCGCATCTGTTAGATACAGCTTGTAGATTGATAGCATTACCTGCCTCTGGTGTTCGGAAATGGCTCTGCGGCTCTGGTTCGCCATCTTCCATGTTTTGTGGCTGCTCTTTGGTTGGTCAGTCCCTCACATTTCATACAATTTACATCTTCATTTTCGTGTATATAAATTCCTCGACGCAGTTGTTGTGTTTCGCTCCGAGCTCTGTGTTCCCTCCTCGTCGAATTTTTATCGCCGGCAGAATATATATTTAACCCTTGATTTGTGGGTTGTGCCGAGCGAAGCTAAATGCAAGCGGGCACAGGCACCTATCCGCTGGCCTCAGCCGCGGAGACGCATGAAATTTCCAATAGGGAGCAGCAGGAGCCAAGGCAGGTCGCCTTTATTGCCGCGTTAGACTGATGATCTTGAGAATTTGGTCAAATTAACAGCGCATTTGTTTCAAGGAGCAGCTGACTGCGGAACTAAAGAATACGAACTAATCGAGTAATCGATTCTGTGAGAGCTATCCCCTATTTACTGGATAGTTTCACTATAACTTTAGCTGTGTTATAATTTTGGAAAAAGAACTGGGAAATATTACATATTTATTTCTCCCCAGGAAAGCGTGAAGCATATTGCACTAATCATACTAACAAATTTAATACATTCATGTGTAGGCCATTCAGTCTTTTATATCGATCTCTTATAAACTCATCCATTTATTGTTACATAATACAACATAGATATACCCTATTCCGCGTATAAACCTTTGGATGCAATAATTCAGAATTAAATTGCCAAAACTTGAAGAGTCTTTCTTCCAAGAATATGATTTTTTAAGAAGCCTTAATAAAAAATAATTCGTCTTATATCTAGAAACATCCTAAGCCCTACAAAACATATAATTCTTTACCATATTTAAAGATTCAAATACATACACGGAATACCTTTAAAAATTCGATTCCACGATGCTCAAAATTCTCTTCTTAACCTTACAACATCAACTAATCCGAAACCCAAAAAACTCAGATTTACAGCACACAAAAAAACATCATGGGAAATTAAATCAAGCCAACAGATTCTCAAGATTGGGAACGAAACAATAAAACAAAATCCTCCGGACAGCTAAAATAAATTAATAATTCGTTGGGGTGCCGGCTCAAGGCAGGGTCCCAAGCTCTCCCTAAGTGACTTCCTACTTCAGAGAGAGCAATTTACATAAATTGAACGAACGATCCATCGATACAGGCCCAAGATGAAACGGTCCCGGTCCGGACTGACCAATAATAATAATCAAATGTCAGCTGGATTCGGCCAACAGAAAAAAAAAACGAACATAAAACCACACCGAGAAACGAAAATCGACGATGAACGCCATCAAGCAACGGAATCAATTTGAAAAAGCTATTGAAAAACAGACGCAGCAACTGTCATCGGACAAATGATTTGTATTTTTGTTTTAGTTATTTATGTTTCATAAATTATCGGATGTATCTTTTTACGATATTAATTTTGGTTGTTGTTGCTGCGTCGGCTGTTCCCCCAGCATGGTCTCTCTCTCTGGGCCCCAAAACGGATGCCGCTGCTCTGACTGCCTGCCGATCAAGATTTTATTTAAATGGAACTCATCAACGCTCATTTGGTAGGTCTGTGTCTCAGTCACTGTCTCCGTCTCC
>VNJS01006873.1:0-23699 GCA_008042575.1 Drosophila watanabei
TCTGCGAAAACACAACTTAAGTGCTTCATTACGATTTTAATTTGGCATTTTACCTGCCCGACCGCCTCCACCACTCTCCTTCCTCTCCCCTTGGCCAACTTGGTCTTCTTAATTAGAACAATTTGCCGGGACGACAAGTGGTCTTAACATAAACTTGAGTAAATGACGCAAAAATCGCGACAAACCAGCCATTGTCATTGCCATTGTTGGAGTTGTTTTTTGGCGTCCTGAAATCGTCGTCCTTTCCTCGTTGTTGTTGTTAAATCTTCAATGCAAATAGTTTAACAGACAGATTTTGCCTAGGACCAAGTCTATTTACCAAGTCAAGTTAATTGAATTTTCACGCCGCTGAGCCGCCACCGAGAACAATGGCAATGGTTCGGCCGTAGGCTCTAAATGCTTTATTTGACAAAGTAATTAACTCTGAATAATGTGCGAGCCAGGAAATTGCCAACGACTGGGCCATAATTTGTTGGTAACTTGGAAATTCCTTTGTTAATCGAATGGGAAATACGCGACTCTTGGCACCGAACTGAGCTCAATCATTTGATATCGATCAGTGCGAGTCGCATAGCTGCTGGCGGCAAAGTGAAAAGTTCACACCATCACTAGAAATGAAACATGGCCAACAGCCAACAGTTTGACTGATGGTACGAGGCGACGGCTCCGAGGGGGTGGATAAATGTAATGGCGAGGTGGCGGAGTGACGGAACGGCAGCCCTCAAGGACAGCCAAGTGGGGGGGCGGCCTTAGCCAACTTGTTGCTTGGTGCTTGGCCATGTCAAAGGGAGCAAAAGCCAAGGCACACTGCATGGTGGCTCCCTTGGGGCTTCG
Organism: Drosophila watanabei; assembly: GCA_008042575.1. Taxonomy (NCBI): domain Eukaryota; kingdom Metazoa; phylum Arthropoda; class Insecta; order Diptera; family Drosophilidae; genus Drosophila; species Drosophila watanabei. The sequence continues at coordinate 835 of VNJS01006873.1, forward strand.
GCTAGAACAGTTTAGGAAACCTCTGTAGGTCAGTGATCAAGGGACTTAACGGCTTGTAATTCCACAAGGAAAAAAGGCATTCTCTGTGGGAAACAGTATTGATTAAGTGATATAGAAATATCAAAAAATCTCTTAAGATTTAAATCCCCTTTGAACGATTTGTTATATTAATATTTTCCCATTTTATACAGCACACTTAAGAGCACATTTCCTCATAATTTCAAATCTCTGAAAACTCTTAAAGACTAAAAACCTCTTAAAGTTTCATTAAGTATTTAATAACGCAACCTATCTAGGTTATTAGCTTAGCTTAAAGATCGCCTATAACTACAGCAGATACCTTTCGCCAAATCCTAATTTATTTACTCGCTCATTTCCTGCTAAATATCCGATTTGTGTCCTTGCGAAAAAAATACGAAATTCGCCGACATAAATCTCAATTTAGTCGCCTTCGCAATCGCGTTGTGTCCTCTGCTTTGGGGGTCACTCCTTGTCTGGTGGGTAGCGCAGCTCAAACACAATTAGAGGAGCGTGGAAAGACCAGCAGCAGGAGCAGCAGGAGCAGCAGTGGAAGCAGCACAGGACTCTGGACTCGGGACTCCGGTGACAAGGCGGTCTGGGCGTGGGTGAAACTTTTCGCTTTGGTAAGCAACTGACGCCATTTTAATAACGCAAATTACAGTCAGCGTTGTATAAATTTAGTTCCCAATAGGTGGTTGTGGATTCACGTGGGCGGTGTTCGGGTGGTGGCTTCAGGCCTCAGGCTACAGCTTGAGGTGGCCCTGAGCAACTGTTGCAGCAACAGAGAGCGAGAGAGAGCGCCAAAAACAACGCAGAATGGATGCATAAATTGGCATGGATATAGAGGTAAGTTATTAAAGCCGTTGGCGTGGCTTAATTGGGCACATTGGCTCCATCGACTCAATAGAGACTTTAAGCCCTTCAATGACAATTGCTGAAAGGGGAATTTAATTGCAAACAATAGCTGGCTTACCTGGCCTTAGTACACCGACAGTGTTTAGAGAGACTTAATCCACTTTAAACTCGGCATTGAACTGGTCACGAAACGAGTTTAAAAGCCAATTTAAATATGAGAGATATTTGTAAAGCAACTGTTTGATATTTAATAGTTTAAGGTGAATAGTATAGCATATTTCTGTAAACACTGACAGAAAGTATATCGAATTATACATAAATAAAATTTAAATTCAAATTTTTAAGGACTACAATTTCATTCAATCTCCAGATTGTATGATTTTGTACTAAAAATGCCAAAAAAAAAGCCTCGTTTTTGCCTTCAATAACTCTCTTAAAACTGATTTTCCAGCTTATTCTATTTTAGACTATAAAAAAACACGCAATATCTATGATATTATCTACCATATTCAAGGATTATTTAAGTGAAAATTACGTCGAAACAGAGAGACCGAAAAAGCCACGATTTTAACGTTAATGAGCAGTTGAAACTCTATACTGTGGAGAGCTCTTGCCTGATTTTCCTATTCAAGGATTCAAGTAAATTTATAAAAATCGTATAATGAACGACGGTAACCATTAAAGGTCCTTGTTCTTAAAGGCTTGTAGTATCTGTGCGGGAGAGCACAGAGCACAGCGGGTGTCCCAGTTCGCCCATTCCAAGGATCCTTTTACGTCTCTGTGCACATCCTTTCGAGAACAGTAAGCCAGAACGCCTGGCAGCCGTCCAACTATGGAGGAGAATATACAACAATTGTTGCCATGGCTACTCTCATCAATGTGCTGTTGCAATTTTGCGTCATATTGTTTGCTGATTTCGCCTCTCTCGGGGGAGAGGTTCCGAAAATAAACAAGCGAACTCGACTCGACTCGATTTCAGGAGGCGGAATGTGTGTGTGTGGGCGGCTTTTTGGCCGCCAATCAAGCAATGGCCGCTTTTGGCTAATGATAAGCCTTGTTTTGTTGACGTTGTTGCCGCTGCCAGTGGCTGCCATAAAATCATTATTATTGCCGTATTATGGCTGTCAGTGATTTTAATTTAAATGTTGAATTTATCTTGCGCCCGGGCGTAATGCGCTTAAATTGTGTATTTATTATGCTTCGCAGAGTTTTAAAACTCGATAAAGCCGTGCGGGCGGAGAGTTATTTGTTTGGCTTTCGGTTTTGCAAGGGTCTCTCTAATCGTTTTTAATAAGTTATAATTAAGTCCGATGAGAGCGTATTTTTGATTATTATTTCAATTACGCATTAAAGTGTTCCATATAATTATGTATCACTTACTTTTGTTGCCACAAATAAAAGACGCATTCAATAGATAGTTTCATGACATGTTTGAGTTTATTTTGTATTTCTGTATTGTATTTAAATGAAATTGTTCTCTTTTAAACGCAACGCACAAAGATTAAATTAGATATTTAGGTAATTAAATTTAGAATTAATCAAACAATAAGTAATAGTTATAGTTATGGTAATTAAGTTTCGGTTCTAACAGTAAACAGTAAACGTACTCATTAAAATTAATGTATGTATTGTGAATTGTTATAATGGAAACGTTTCTCGTTTGTTTTTCTCCTTTTTTGTTTAAAGCGCGTCGTCACTGATAATTATTACAATATTTTAAGCTTCGAAATCAGTGTTTGAAGTGGATTATTATAGATTATTATTGCAAATGTAAACAAGTGTCCGTCGGAGTGATTAACTTTTTGCGGTTGTGAAATGTGAAATGTGAGAATGCCTTTCTAGGACTAGAGCTAAATGTAGAGTTTATATATCGTAATTTGCTTATACAAAAATATATATATATATTGGTGTATTGAATTGTGGGGTTTTCCCTTACTTTTGCCTTTGTTTAATTGGTATTTTTGCTTGGCTCTTACTCTCGTTTCGCTTTTGAAATGTGTCAATTACCCTTAATAATTATTTAATTAAACTTTAATTTATTTTAATTGAGCGGAGAAACACTCAAAAATATGTCCGAATGCTTGGCATGCTCTTTATCGATCTACAAAATACACTTAGCATTACGAAAAGTTAAAAACAATTACAATTCCGAATTGCGTTAAACACGGTTAAGAAATGTGCGTTAAGTATACGCCGCAGGACTCGAATTATTTATAACCTTTACGAAATAATTAAATTATATATATATATTTAGATACAATTTATTTAGAATTAATTTAAGTAACGGAATTCGCGCTGAACCATCAATAATTATTTATAAATATTTTCCCTAATTGGTTTCGAAGACATTTTAAAATGAAAATTTATCGAAGTTTTTTTTTTAATTTAAATTGTTGCTTCTCGACTACGTTAAAGGCTTTTTCTTTCCTTGCAGGAAATACTTCTCAAATTGTGTGTGTATTTAATTTTAGAATTAAGCCTGGCTTCGGGCCCTAAATAATTTAATTTCATTTCATTTTAAATAGAACTTAAAACAAAATTACTGAATGTGTTTCGCTTCTCTTGGGTGTCGCTTGGCGCGATCCTCGTATATATATATATTTTTTCTCTTTATTTAGATCTCTGCCAGATCCTTATCCTCGTCGTCCTGGTCCTGGACTCTTCTCATTCACGCTCTCCACTCGCTGTCTCTGCATCCTTGTTATCCTTTTTAGATAGTTAGATTTCACTCGCATTATTTTCAAATTGGAATGACCTTCATTAGAAACATGTACTTTTTGTTTTTTCTTCTCTCTCTCTCTCTCTCTCTCTCTGTTTTCCCTCCTTTTTGATCTTTACAACCCTTTTTAGGCTTACGTTTTAATGATAGTTTATTGTTAAGTTTAACTTGTTATTTTTGCTTTTCTAAATGTTTTGGCTGTTTTTTTGTTGTTTCTTATATAGGAAAGGGTGCAAAAGTATAGTTTTCTTTTGTTTTTTTTTTGGAGTGCTTTGCTCCCGGCAATTTTGGCTTTGTTTTTTTCGTTTGTTTGGAAATAGTAAAGTTTCGAAATTTCAACTGACGTTCAAATATTTTTAAATGCATTTAGAAAATAAAATAGGATTTGTATGAGTGTGTTGTGTGTGTGTGTGTTTGCTTTCTTCTTCTTCGAAACGAATTCTTCAGGAATATATATTTTGTTGGAGAAAAGTGAGCACCACGCTGGATTGTGTGGATGTTTTGTTTTCTTGATACGGAACAAAGTTTTTGGGGAAAAATATATTTAACACAGAACTGCAAAACTTTTCTTGCTTAAAATTTAAGTCCGAATTGAAGGGAAAATAATTTTCTAAAAATTCTGCTCTGCCTGAATATCTCTTCTGGTTTTTTAGACTGTAAAATCCCCTGCTGCCCAGTTCATCTTGTAGTCGTCCATGTTGAACAGATCGAATATATCGCCGCTGGCATTGAAGGCATCCACTGCTCCTCCTCCTCCACTGGTTCCATTCACGGAACCATCCATGCCCGTTCCATTGGCCATGCACGTCGTCGTCGTCGTGGAGTAGTCGTTGTGTTGGCCCGCCTGCGGTTGGGTCACCGCCTGCATAAACGAGTTCAGAGTGCTTTCGAAGTCATCGCAATCCATGGGCGTACTGTGGCCACTGAAGTGGCCATTCACTGCCGATGAGGAGGATGCCTCTCCGGCGGATCCCACGACGCCCGTATTGCCATTTCCCGTGACATGCTGACTCAGCTGGGCCACAAAGCTATCGGCATCGAAATCGACATCGGCGCTGGGATTGTTGTTCAGCAGCACGCTGTCCGGACTGCTGGCGTCCAGCAGCTCATTGATGGACGGCTGCAGGCTGGGATTGAGATCGCGTCGCAGGTTGTTGTTGCTGCTGCTGCTGCTGCTGCTCTTGGCGGGTGCGGAGGTGTGGCAATAGCTGCTCGAATCGTCGCCCATGTCCATTTCCAGCTGCTGCGACATCAGCTCCAGCAGCTCGTACTCATCAAAGTGATTGAGCTGCTTCGCATCTGGACTATTGTTGGGCTTATCGTTGCCACCGACGCCGCCTCCGACGCTGTGACAGCTCTTGGGCGGCGTGCTTGGCGGCGGTGTGGCGTGATGCTGCTCCAGAAAGATGTCCAGCGTCTTGGCCACACTCTCCGCATCTATGGTGGCTGCCGTCGAGTCCGGCTGGAGGGGCGAGGCCATGTCTATGCTCTCAATGAAACCGTGACTGGAGTAGTTCACATGCGTGTCGTTCGTGTCCATGGCCATGGGCGTGGGTGGTGGCTCCAGCTTGGGCACTAGCGGCACTATGCTGGCTCCACCCGCCGCCGTTGTGGGCGTGGGCATGGTTGCTGTGGTTGTTGCTCCATTGAACATGGACAGCTCGGGCAACGGCGTCAGCGGCGTGATGGGCTCCAGAGCTGCGCTCTCCGGTAGCTCGCCCTGCTTGATGAGTATATCCAGGACATCGCTGACCTGTTCGGACTTGATGCCCGCGGACTTGCGCTTGCTGGCCGCCGGCGTCGGCAGCGGTGATGGCACAGGCTCCTCCTTAATCTTAACCAGCGGCATCAGGCCATTCAAGGCCGCCGCCTTGCTGGCTGCCAGCTGCTTGGTAGCCTCCTCGTACTGCGGCGGTGGAGGTGGCGTGGGCTTAATGTCCAGCTGGATCAGTTGTTGCTGCTGCTGCTGGACTGCAGGCCGGAATTGCTGCTGCTGCTGCTGCTGCTGGAGCTGCTGCAACTGCTGCTGTGTGATTATGGACTTGGCCTCGATGGGAAAGACAATGCTGGGCAGGGAATTTGTGCGTTGGTGGCCATTAAGGAGTTTCTTCGGCTGAGCTGTGGCTGGCGGAGGAGCTGGTGCTCCAGCAGGTGCTGCGGCTGGTGCGGATGCTGCTGTGGTGGCCGTCAGACTGATGTTGCCCAACGTGTGCGCCGTCATATGCTGATCGTTGAGGCCCACCAGGAAGATGGTCTGATTGCCCTCGTTCCACAGCAGCCCCAGGTTGTTGTGCTGCTGCTGCTGCTGCTGCGGCTGTTGCTGGTGCGAAGTGGCTGCTGTCGCCACTGTGGTGGCCGCCGGCTTGGCTGCCTGCAATATGGTGGCGCTGTTGGATTTCTTGGCTACTGTCTTGGCAGGCGTGGCATTGTTTACATGATTGTTGTTCTGGTTGAATGGAATGAGTACAGTTTGTGTCTTTTGCGTGAGCAGGCGCACCTGTTGCTGCTGCTGTTGTTGCTGTTGCTGTTGCTGTTGCTGTTGCAGTGCCTGCTGCTGCTGTTGCTGTGCGGCAGCTGCCGCTGCTGCCTTTTGCTTCTGGATCTTGGCCTCCAGCTGCTGCTTGACCACCATCTTTTGGCTAATGGGCGCTGGATTGCTCGAGGAAATGTTGCTGCTGTTGGTGGTGCTGTTGCTGCTACTGTTGTTTGCAGCGGGCTTTTTCACCACTGTTCCCGACTGTTGCTGCTGCTGCTGTACCAACCCATTCACCTTGTGGGCACTGGCAGAACCTGTGGCCTTGACCGTCACCTTGGCGGGTATGCTCTTCTCCAGCTGCTGCGGCAGCACTGTCAGCGTTTGCTGCTGTGGTCCATTAGCAGTGGACGTGGTCGTGGTGATCAGTGTAATCTGCTGCGAGGGCAGAGCATTCACTACCTGATGATGCTGCTGCTGCTGTTGGTGCTGCTGCCGCTGCCGGATCTTCTGCAGCTCAAGCTGCGATCGCTGCAATTGCCGCTGCAGCTCGTCAATCTTGCGCTGTTGCTCCCGCAGCAACTCCTCGTTGGTCAGGATAATGGTGGCCGTCTGTGGCTGAGGCGGCATCAGCGTTTGCAGCGTCATCGTTTGCGTGTTGTCCAACTGCTGCTGCTGTACCACGTCCATCTGTTCGTGCTCCATGGCAACGGCCTCAGAGACTAGCATGGTCACTGGCGCCTGCTGTTGTTCCACCAAAGCGCAATTGCTGGTGTCCATGGCATCGCTGATGGTGATCACTTCGGTGGTGTTGCCAGCCGGAGTGGGGGTAGCAGTGGCGGTGGGTGTGACTATGCTGTCGAGCGGCTCCAGTGGCAGATACGGTTTCAGACGCTCAATGAGATGCGGCTTGGGTCCAGAGACGGGCAAATTCCTTCGCTTCAGATGCTGCTTCAGATCGGAGACCTTCATCTTCTCCAGACGCGTCATATCCGTGATGGAACTGGCGGTGGACTCGGCATAACTGGTGGCCGGACTTGGCGGAATCGAGGAGCTAACAGAGAGAGCCGGCGAAGGCAGCGGTGGCGGATGCTGCTGCACAACTGCAGCTGTCTGTTGCAGCTGCACTTGCTGTTGCGGCTGTTGCACCTGTTGCTGTTGCTGCTGCTGCTGATGAGGTGCAGCAATTAGCGAGAGAGTCGGCGGCGTGGGTGCCACTGTAGGTGTCGAAGTCAACATGGTGGCATCGCCAAAGTTTAACGGAGCTCCGCCAGTGCTGCTTGTTATGGAAATGGTATTGGGCAGGCTAATGGGAGCAGGTGCTGGCGCCGATTGGGAGGCCAGAGCTGGCACCGTCTTTGTGGTCACCGTGATGCTATTGCTGTTGGTCGTCGCTCCCGTTGCCGTTGGCAGTGTAACTCCCGACGCCGAGGCTGCCGCCGCCGCTGCAGCTGCCGCTGCTGCTGAGGGCAGGATGGACTGGTTCTTGTTGAGGTTCTCCAGGAACTTGAGCAAGCAGTTCTGCTGCTCCAACATCAGCTGGTAGGATGTCTCCTCCGGCTGCGTCTGATCCTGCTTTTGGCCAGCATTGGCACTCGGCGGTCCCTTGTATTCGTGGAATTTAATGGTGCGCGCCTTCGAAACCGGCTTTGACTTGGACTTCTTGCGGTTCTTATCCTTTCCGGGAGCATCGGACTTGACGGAAACGGGCTGCAGGTGCAAGCGCGTCGTGGTGCTCATCGGCGGCGGTGGCGGCGAGGCGATGGAAGACAATGGACTCAGTGTGGATGTGCTGGAGGCCAGGGAGCAGGGCGAGGCTAACATGGGCAGAAACTGCGGCGTCGTAGACACCCCGGTGACGCTCTGGCAGAGCTCCTCGAACAGATTCGCCGTCTCCTGCTTCACCTTGATGTTTATATTGGGCAGCGGTGGCGGCGGCGGTGGAGGTGGTGGCACTGGCGCCGGCACCACCACCGTCTTGAGCTGTGGTGGTATCTGTGGCGATGTGACCACCAGTTGCCCGGCAGGAGGCATTGTCAGAGCCATCGTCACAATGCCCGCCGAGGCAGCAGCTGCTTGGAGCACATCGGTGGGAGAGCTGGTGGCCACAACCATCATGGGTTCATCAAGACGCGGCGGCGTCTGTCGCGTATCGCTCTCCGAGCTTAGCGAATCCTCGTCGAAGGTCACATAGCTGTGCGGATGCTGCGGCCGCGTCAGCAGACCCTCGCTGGTGGCCTTGAACGAGACGAGGCCCTCCTTAACGATTTTCTCGATCGGCTTCTCCGTGTGCAGGATGTTCTTCTTGATGAGCTCGAGCGGACCGGGCCGATGCTGAATCTGCGAATTGAGTTGGTCAGCCAGACGGGCCTTCTTAAGCATCCGCTGCTTCTCCGCCAGACTCGGATCGATGTGGCACTCGTCCTCCTCCAGAATGTGCAGACGTTCGAGATCCTCGCGGTTGGGTCGCTGCTGGATTTTGGCCTTCAGCAGATCGCTGGTCTTGGCGCGTTCCAGTTGCTTGCATTGTTCGTGGATGGCGGGCGAGGTTTTAAGAGCTGTCGGTGGGAGAAAGAAATAAAATAAATTAATTACATTTTATTATTAAATTTTTAATGGTTTTTTCTAAATAAAATAAATAAGCGCTCAACAGGTCTGCCGATAAAACCATTTCCTATTTTAGGTGTAAACATTTTCAAGGCAGAGATTTTCCCTAGCTCGTCATCATATAATAAATTTAATGCACTGTCTATGAAAATACATAAAGTGTACGCACACACTCGTATAAATTTATATAGATTCCAGATCCTGTGGCAAAAAGTTTGCTTTGCTTTTGCCTCGCTCTCGGCACTGGGAAATTTATCATTTAAATTCAAATTCACTTTCGGCTGCGTTGAGGGCTTTGAATTAGTTTGTAAATTTGCGTATATTTTCCCGGATTCTTTTCTGGCTTTCCCTTTTCCCGTTTTCCGTCTTCGTTGCGCATAAATTTGAAAGCCATTGAAATGAAATGTTCGGCAGTATTTGCATATCCTTTTTGGCCAGCCGCTCAGCAATTGGCCAATGAATTGGGCGCCCCAGCAGATGCTTTGAGCCGGCTAAGTGGGGTTAATGTGTATTTTATCGATCTGATCTGACTAAGCGGCCAAATTCGGTGACCTGTGACCTGCGGGCTTGTGCCCCCTAGCTGGAATATGATTACTGTGTACTTACATGGTATGATGCCCTGCTCGACGAGCTGCGCATGTGGCCGTCGCACCATGAGCTTCACTTTGAGCGCTGAAAAAATGAAGGGAAAATAAGCAAGGGTTAGTTATTAATATATCTTTAAAAAATAACTAAGTACAAAAAATATGACCTACATTTTCTAGAAAGAAACTCAATGAAAAAACAAACTTTTCTATATTTGTGATGAAAAATAAACAAGGTTTATTTTCATTATCAAGAAATTCCCTTAAAAATCTTAGCTTAATTGAAGGAATTTTTTATGCTAGATTTTTAAGTTCGATTTTCAAATCCTTACACAGATTTTCTTCAATTAAAAAGGTAACCCCTTGAGCTTCCCGAACAATATCCTAACAAGTTGTTATCACAAATCAAAAACCGCAAATTAGACGCGGCAAACAATCATAAATTATGAAACAATGCGTTATATTTTTTGCGATGGAGTAGAGGAGATCAAACATAGAAATCCCATAAAAAAGTGCTTAGAAAAAAAGCTGAGGGAGAAATAATTTTCGTGGGCGCCAAAGTTTTTCTGCTGGTTGGTTTTCCTTAGCTTTCCTTGCCGCATTTTCCTATCCCTATCCACTTTTTTTTTTTTTTTTTTGACAATGCCAGGGCAATAAATGTCGAGAGGCAGCTGCAAATGGAAAAAACAAGGCAGCGCGCGGAAAAAGGAAAAGTTTTTAATATCTTTATGTGCGGGCTATTATGGTGTGAACAATGTACAAAATATATATATATAAATACATACTTTTATATAGAGAGTGACATATATATGTATATATATTTGCCAGGCTTTGGCTTTTGAGTACAAAGTTTTTTGGTGCCCCAAAAATTAAATATTTAAGCCGTGGCGAAAAAGTCAGCAGGCTGAGAAGAGCCTGGCGGAGCCTGGGAATTAAGGTGTGCGGTCCCATGGGGCGTATGCGTAATAATCTGATTAGATTTGCTCAGAGAGCGGCTAAATAACAGATTGATGTCAATTAACTTGGCAGCCGGATGTGACAGACAGCCGGCAAAATAAATAAATTCAATTCCAAAGCCACCAAAAATACATTGACTTTGTGAGATGAGGAGAGCCATCAAGATACTTCAATTATGAACGCAAAGGCGTATGAAATAATCAATTAATGTGGACATTATCCCTTCATCATTAAATCCGAATGGACGATTAAATGCGTGCAAGCATTGTGTAATGTATTTTCCCCCCTCTCCCCCTTCCCCCTCTTGGCATAATATTAAGCATACGACCTGCCTGCCCGGCTGCCGTCCTAATATCATTACCTTCAATTAGCATTCCAGGCACTGGCAAAATTGATTCACAAAATGGCCAGCCAGCCATGTAATTAAAACGAAATAATGCGCATTAAGGGGAGGACGAGGGAGGGTAGAGTTGGCTTTAGCCTCTTGCTCTATCCCAAAGTCGAAGACTCTGGGGAGTAAATAACGTCCTGTGAGCCGCAAATGAAACGAAAACACAAAATCTTGTGCCCTTCGGCAAGTCCAAAAGGCAGGAAAAACCAAACTGAGGGAAAACCAGCAGTGGCCAGTGTCTGTGGTTTCTTCCAAGGACTTGGAAGGGCAGTTAGAAGGTCGGAAGTGGACAAAGCATGGAGAGAAATGCAAGCTATTTAAATATTGTTGAATTTACTGCTTAAAGTGTAAATTAAAATAATTTAAAATATACATTTTTACTTTTTTGGTAAGATATTTTCTTGCTTGAAATTCCCAACAACTAACTGTTGCTATTTATTGATATTTTCCTTCAGTGTTTTTAGTGTTTCTGCGGTTTGTGTGCATCCATTGTGTGCAATCTGAGTAACTGGGTTAGCAAAAGCCTTCAACCCGCACTCACCGCATCTAAATCCTTCCCTTTTACCGAAACAAAAAAAAAAAACACTTGACGCCACAACAAAGTCGACATCAAAGTGACGATGACGTTATTAAAGTAATTTTGGGCTCTTTGTCGGAAATCATCATAAAAAGCCAAGAGAGGCTGCCAAGGCGCGTAATTGTCTCAGACGGCGCTGGCAGCTGTTGGCGATTTTACGATTGAAGTGTGCCACACAAAAATGTACACAAAAAAATATATACCTATAAAATAAAAAATAAAACACACACTGCGAAAAATAAATTCAAGAAAATATCAGTCAAAGAGTTTTTAGAAAACATTTGTTCTTGAAGTTTTTGTGAGTAAAAGTAGTTTAGACAGAAATATGTTGTAATAAAAATAATGACAAAGCATTAGCAATTGTTTTGTAAATATTTTAGTTATTTTTGTAATAACCTAACAACAAACCAAAGTGAATTTTAATTAAAAAACATTTATCTTACTCAAACACTTTCATAATTTTTAAAAAATATTTTAAAGTCATAGTTCTTGTTTTTCTCTCTGCAAATATAAGCGAAAGAAACAAATTACGTGTTCCCTTCTTAGTTCTCAGGTCCAGAAATCTTATTATTGTTTTTATGGCTGCCAAAGAAAATACTCTTATTTTTGGCTCATGTAACACCGATGGCTGGAAAATCGTTTCGATGGATTTTCGGTGACGACACCGTTCGTCGCCCCCGTAAATTAATTATGCGCGCAAAATTCTTCTTTTTTTTTGCCGCTTTCTTGAAATCTAAATCGTCGATACTTTGTTTACGCCCCTGGGTTTTACACACCTCCACACACCTCCACACAAACCCACACAAACACACACAGACACACACGGTACACTCGATTGATAAAAACAATAACATAAATTCCAAATTAAACACATAAAAGTTTTATGCGAAAAACAATAAATGTGTGTAGACATGGCCAGCGAATTCTTATAGAATTCCTCTTGGTATTTTGCTGCGGTTAGCTGCCCTTAGCCAAGAGAGGGAGCGAGAGAAGCCTCCAAAGCGAAGGTCAGGTAAACAATTGGTCGGGAGAGCTAGGGCAGCATCTCGTGAGAGGCAGAGAGCACCAGAAGTATGTATAATATATGTATGAGTATAAGCATGTGTTGTATTATAAAATCGATTACGTGATCAACTAAACGAAGACGCCATCGTCCCAGCTAGGCAAATGAATGAAACGAAATGGCTTTAACAAGCGCCAAGGAAACAGTGGGCTAAAGAGGAAATAAAGTGCTCAAAAAGTGCATTTCCTGAAGGGGTATTTTTGGAGGTTTAGGAAATAAATGGGAAGTTTTAGGCGGTAACTTATTAAAACAAAGTTAAGTTATATTACTTATAGAATATTCTCATTGCAAAATGTATACTGTTTTAAGTTATTAAAGAATCCTGGTAAAAAAAAACCTGCTAGTTAAAAAATAAAACCGTTACATCATCGGATTATCTAAAGATTTCAAAAAGAAAATCTACATATTGAGTTTCACTTTCTTTTTTACATTTTTAAGAGTATCTTTGCTGTTAGTTTTTGGTGATCTAACTTTGCGAGTCAAAGACTACTCCTTCACATTTTTATATTCAAGCGCAAAATTAACTTTTCAATTTTATTATACTTTTCCTATATTTTCAACAGTCGCCCTGCCATCGAATTTCCGCATTTCCGCTTATTTTTATTTTTCGTCTGCTTGCCTTTCGAGTCGCGTGCAGCGTGTTTATTTGTCAAAAATTTGTGTGCATTTTTCGTTGCCGATGCCGCCATCATTGACTGCCAACAGCCATGTGTTTATAATAATTTTGTTTCTTTCGCCAAATGTTTACACACAGGAACACACTGAACTGAGAGCCAAGGAGCTGATCAGCAGTGGTTGTTGCTAATATGCAGTTAAATGTTAGATAACTTGAGTTCGACGCCTGCCGGAAATTTTTCCCCATGTTTTCTTTAGTCCAAAAATTTGCCAAAATTGTTGCAAAAGATTTTTTAAATGAATACGCGAGAAGAAGAAGAGCCTTGCTTTTATAAACATTTGGTAAAGCCTTTTTAGTCAGGGTCAGCCTATTGTGTGAACTTTATTGTTAAATTTCCTATTTCTCCTATATTTCCGCGCATTTCCGGTCTTTCAATTTTTTTTTCGTCATATTTCTACCGAAATGCAGACGACAAGAGCTGTCAAAATTATTAGCGACTATGCAGCCATATATATATATATATATACAGATGTGTACTATATCCACAGTCACACTCATCTTTCGGCCATTCAAAATTAATAAGAATATTTCTCTTCACTCAAAATGCCAAGCAGATATGTAGGCCAGCAGAAAGGCAGGGAAAATAAAAGAAAAAATTGGTCAAATAAGAGGAACCGAATCACCATTTACTATGATGATGATGATACTCACTAATGCGCAAACAGGAGAGGTATAAAGTTTAGCTTTTTAATATTAAAAAAAAAATAACAAATAAAAACAGCTAAAGAAATCAAGAGGCACGTTGAACCAGGAACAAAATTTTATTGGAACCGAAAAACAGAGTGCGGCTTCAAGATATTGGAGAAAGTCAAGGAGAATAAATAAAGAAAACAAATAATAAAAGAAGAATTGGCTAAAATAAATATCAAATTAATAAACTAATAAGCTATGACCACCGGCGGCCAAATGAAGCAAGAAAATGAATTCAGAGTCGAAGAAACTAGAGCTAGTAAGCTGTCAATGTTACTATCGATTCTCATCATCGTCGATTTGTATTTATAACTTATCGGTACTTGCACTTTATAGGAATGGGGAATATTAAAAACCTTGTTATTATCGAATTTCATACATTCACAGTGGGAACACTGGTTTTTTCATAAAAGTTATGATATTCAAAGTATTTTTTTTTTCATTTTGTCAAGACTTAATGATGAAAATATATTAAAAAAAGGAAACCTGGCCTAATTCATGCTACTTTTCTGCCACTTAAATGGGTTAAATACAATTTCGCTAGCCAAATAACTTCTTTCAGTGAATGTTTTGAATCGGATTAAATATTCTACATGAATTCCAGCCACACTCACATTCTTTGTTCTTGTCCATGGCCGGCTGCAGTGGACTGGAATCGACGATGGCCTTTGGCGGCGACTGCCTGGCATCGTAGCAATCCGAGTTGTTGCCATCATCGCTGCTGCCCAGAAACGTTGCATGCAAACGCTGTTCACCTGAAAGTCAAGGCAGTAAAGGTATTATTAGAATAAATATTATTTATATTTGTTTTAAAAATTATATTCAAAATAACTAACCTTCCGACATGTCGTCGTAGGCCTCGTGCAGCAGTATTATGTCCTGAAAGGTATGCTCCAAGGCCTTGCCGCTTAACCGGGTGGCCAGGAGTCCGCTGCAGGCGGCGCTCGATATGAGCTCAACGGTGGTCAGCGGCGAGGTGGAGATGGTGGCCAGCAGCGAGGAGCTGCTGCTGCCACTGCCTCCGCTACCGCTGTTGCTGCTGCTGCCGCTGGTGCTGCTGCTGCTCCCGCTGCTGCCGCTGCTGAGGCTATGAAGCGAGGCGGACTTGACCAACTGGCCCACCTTCTGACTGCTACTGTTGTTGCCGGTCTTTTGGGTGGCCTTCAACGTCCTGGAGAGGCTCTTCGTGGGCGACGTGGAGGTGGATTTGTTGAGAAACCGGCTAGCCGTCGCTGAACCGGCTCCCTTGGCACTGGAACTGGAGTGGGAGCTGCTGCTACTGCTGCTGCTGCAGCTGCTTAGGCTGCTGCTAATGGATTTTTTCGATGAGTTGGAACTGACGGAGGAGGCGGGCGAGGCTGACGATGAACTGTGGCCCAGGATCACCGCCGTTTGCTGCTGATGCTGCTGTTGCTGGAGTGTATTTGTGGCGAGCTTGGTGTCAATGGTAATGGGTATGACACTGGTGGCCACCAGTTGGTGGTGCTTCTGCTGGGCTAGCTGCTGATGCTGCTGCTGATGCTGCTGCTGCTTGGAGGCGGCTACTCCGCCGGCCGAGCCCTGGAACCAGCTGGGAAAGTTGCCCTTGAGCGTGTCAATTAGATCCTGATCGAGCGTTAAACGCCACGATGCAGGTGCTCCGTCCACGCTCTGCGTAGACTCTGCAAAAAATAAAAACGGAGAACTTTAATTAATATTTTGCAAGTACTTTATTAATAAAATATATTGTTTAAATGCTTATCTTTCATATTTTTCTCGGATTATCCCCATTTTCAATTCTGTAAACATTTGCTGTGATCAACAGCTGGTTCTGCCTTGCTGCCCGGTGGTGTGCTTCGGTATCTATGCTAAGCACTGCCAAGTAACCTACTTTCTTGGCCTGAAGCAAAGGCAAACCCCCGGCACCCCTACAGTCTCGGGACATAGAAAACATAGCAAAGCGCGTACTTGGTATTTATTTTTCAAATTCTTTTCTATTTCGCTTTGCCTGCGATTTTGTGGCACTTTTTGGCTTGAGAATTGCCTGCGACGAAAAAATAGATACAGATACAGATATATCGAGTTATACATAGACGCTTATAAATTTATAATTGCAATTTGCCGAATCACTGGGCGCTGCTGATGCCGATGCCGATGCTGATGCTGCACTTACTCGTAACTGGTGGCGACAGTAATGCGCGAGTTTAAATGCGACGAAAATCTTGGCACTCGACGGCATTGCATCATGCGAAAGCGACATTCCCAGACACGCCTCGGATTATGCAATATTGCGCTCGGCAATAAAGCGACTATTTTCGACCCGATAGCGGTATAAATAAATAGGTGCCACTAGAAGAAGTACCTCGTACAATAATGGCCAAAAAACCTTTTCGCCGAGACACATGACTGACATGCACTTGTCAAATGTTTGGCTATTTTTGGCCCCGTATTTGTGTGTTTCCTATTCCTTTGATTGTTATTTTTGGTAAAGCTCAAAAAGGTCTGCTTACATTGTTGTTGGGCATAAACACGCAGGGAAATATACATACACGTGCAGGTACTGTCAACTAATTGGAACTTGGGACCTTGGAAAAATTGGGAATTATAAGCGAAACAAATGCCTTACTTGGGAATTGTAAGCTATTGCTTTCGTTTTAAAAACTTGATGAATTTATTATTCTAAACTAAGATTTAGAGAAGGTATTTTGTGATCAGTTTTTATATCTTCTCTACGTAGAAATATCAATTAATTGGGAAATATAAACACAACCCTAAAATTATTTAACCCACTTAAAGAATTTAAAATTTAAATAGCACATTTCCTTTTTGTCAAAGAAACTAACTTGACCACAATTCGAGATGTTTCTTTTTCCAAGTGTGGATATTTTTAGAGACCTCATCGAAAAAATTGCCGCATTTAGGTCGCCTCCAAATCTCTTTCGCTACTACCACTTTCTGTGCGCTGCGTGGGCCGAGAGAAACTGTGACACTTTCTGCTTTTCTGCCCCGCCTGTCTTGTTTGTTTATCTAAACTAAATTTAAAAATTGCTACGCAAATAAATAGATAACTGTGCCGTTCGCTGCATTTGCATTTTGCATTTGCATTTACATTTTTGCTTGAGCATTTGCTGCGACATTTATTGGTCATTAAGGAGAGCGCCAGAGCGAATTCAAAAGCATGCAGCAGCAGGGAATAGCAAAAGCAACAGGCGAGCCAGCAAACAAACAAAACAAACATACCGGGCAACCCAACCGAGCAGCGAACTACTAGTAACAACATCAGGCGACGCCACCAACAATTTGGCAGCTGAAGCAGTAAAAGAAACAGCAGAATACACCGCAAAGAAAATTTATTATCTTACAAAATTGTATAAAAATCATTTCATAAATCTTCTCAACTGATTTGAAAGGAAGCTTTCTTATTATAAAATTTGAATTTATTTAGAAACATCTCAGTTGTTTCCTGTGCACCTTTGATGCCTGCCCCAATCTTTTCGCATGTGAGTCTGTGTGTTTGGTGGCGCGACATGTTGTGCACACGCAGGCACTTGCCACATGGCACATGGCACTCGAGATGAGGGACGCGAAGGAGGAGCTAAAGACCCACCACCCAAAGCCATTGCCAATTCTATTTTTTGCCGCCAGCAGCCAGCAGCCAGCAGCAGTGAATTGCAAGTGGTTTCTCTTGGCCAAGATGTCCACCGGGTAGACCGACTCCTCCTCGTCCTCTCACTGCTCTTTGTGTTAGCACCACCCCTCCACCTTACAACCAACCAACAAATAAACAACAACGCCTTGGCCATTACAATTTGTCAACGGGGCGTATGCGCAATGCTGAAGCTGTTGGTGCTGTCGCTGAAGCAATGCTGAAAACAATTGAATTGACAAAAGGAACCGAGAATGAAAAGGAAACCGCTGCTTCAAAGCGAAAATTAATGAATCGGAAAGAACAATTGAACAGCCGGGGAAATTGGCCAGAATTAGTTGGCTTAAAATATGTTCAACTAAATATAGAGAGAAAGAGCAGTAGACAAAACAAAAGGGGTCGTGGAAGTAAAAAGAGCAGAAATTGAGAAAAGTGATTGATTAGCATCAATAATATTTGTTTATTTACAGCATAATAACGTTAAAGTTTAGATAAAATTCCACACGTAATACCTTTAATTCCAATTTCCTTTAAACTTAATAAACTTTCCCGTTTATAAATCAAAAATGTTCCCCATTTTCTGCACCACTTGTTGCCATTATGTAAATTATAATCAAAGGAAAGCATATGCGGCAACCCTTTGACGAATCAATAAATAGAACAAATACACACCCAGCAAACACTTGCACACACCCACACACGAAGAGAGACAATTTTCCAGAGATGTTGACAAAACTATAACCTTGAGTGTGAATAATATAGAGACAGGCACACACACTTACACCCACAGAGAGTGAAAGCCAAGGGAGCGGAACAGTTTGAAAAATAAAGGACTTTTGGCCCGAGCACTTAGTTTGATTTCATGGCCAAAAGCAAGGACAAGGACTTGTAGCTTCTAGGACTACTACAGCGCCATGACCAAAACTAATCATTCAAAGCGGAGCCGAGCGGAAGTTGTGGCGGAAGTTGTAGCCCAAGTATTGTGTGTGTGTGTGTTTCGAGGGGTTGTGTGTGTGTGTGTGCGGTAGTTTGGCATGGTTACTTCGGAGTAGACATCAATTATGTATGCTGGAATGCCAGCAGCCATACACGAATCAACGCGCCGCAAAGTATGCTACATTGCGGTTGCCTCTATCTGAGGGTGTGCGTGTGTGTGTGTGTTGGGCAACTTCCTTTTTGGCAAAGGAAACAGGAAACAGGATGCTGTTAACGTTACAATTCGACATAACCGATGCTTGTCGTACGAAGAGGTCGCATTTAACCTGGCAATTTGTCAGTGGCTGCATAAACATTAACTTTAATTTGCAGTTTATCTTTTCTCCTTGATCCACCTTCCCAGCGCAATAAATCAGAAAAAAAGAAATGGAACGAGCCTTGAAGTACAGAGAGAAAAAGTATCCTTACAAGAGTTGCAATGGTTTACGATTAATGCCAAAAAGAATAGTTTTCCTAAGTGATTTTAAAGGTAAATTAATTATATATAAAAGAAAGAGAAGCGGCTTAAGGTTGCCTTCTTCGAAACCCTTCTAGAATTCCATATTTTCATGTATATCTTGGGGATATCTTCTTAATTTATTAAATATTCCATTTCATATTTGTGTTTAATCACGTGAATCATCATCATCCTAAGAATCGGTTGCATTTCAAGTTATGGGAAACGTGCTACCTGATGACTTTTCCACCTCGTGGCAAATCGTGACCAGTGGCATTGTTTATTTGTTTCGTTTTAGCGAAAAACAATCTGCGAGATGCGACGTTTACATATTCATTTGAATGCCAATAACAGCTGCAGCGAACACCGCTGACAGCTTCGACAAGCGAGGATTATGCAAGCGCCATGAATCCCCCCCAAAAAAAAAAATAAAATAAAAACCAAAAACCGAGAAAAGAACACCCCCGAAAAAAAGAAGAAACCAAAATGAAAACGAAGAAGGAAAATTCAAATGGATCTGCAGGAGAGGGGCAGGGAAACATCGCAGCAATAGCAATAACAAACGGGAAAACGGAAAATCGCTTGCCATGTGTCGCTGGGTGGGTGTACTATAATGTACATGAAGATGGGTCTGCAAATTGAAACGTATATTTGTAAACAATACGCAGACGTCATAGACAAAACTCATTTAAATGGGAAAAACATCCAGCAACAACAGTTCAACGCCAAAAAATAGTATTACTATCGGATCAGTACGAGCAGTTTCAATAAAAAGTAAACCACAGCAAATAGCCAAGCAGCCAAGAAGCTTTGTAGATCGTTTGTTGAATGCACAGAAAGAAATTAATCCTAATAAAATAATAAGATATTTACTTCAGGTTATGCATAAAACATATTATAGATTTCTGTTAGAAATTAAAACCTTTACAAATCTTTTAAAATAATATATTTTCCTGTGTGTGCTTTCAAATCCACTGAATTAAACGTTCTATCCATTTTGGTCATAATGCTGAAAACGTGTTTTTCCACTCGCTGTCCGCTCTGTCGATCCAAAGATTAATACAATATATAATACGAAACAACCGATGGCGAACGTTATTTTATAGTTTTTAATATGCATTAAGTGGTATTGCCTTTTTTGAATTACCAGCAACGAGCGCCAGAAATTTCGCATGTTATCGCAACTTGACAAGTGTCAGGTAGCTGAGCAACGAAACAACAACCATAGCAACGTACAACATGTGAACAACAATAACAAATTTTAGGAGCATGTTCCAAAAGGTGCGGGGTAAAAACAAAACAGAAAACAAAAAACAAAAAACAAAAAACACCAACGAAATCAACAAAACATCGGCATTGAAAATAGAAAAATATTATTTTGGTCATTTTTCCTTTTGACTTTTGGGCCTCTGGCCTTATCAATGGAATGAGTCATAGTGATTTATGTGGTGGTTTTTTTTAGTTTGTTGTTTAGGTTCAACCAATACCAGTTATTATTTCGAAGCTTTAACTTATAAATTATTGGTTTATGGGGGTTTTTTTCTTAGATTTGGTCAACTTTTTCACTAGAAACTTTAATATTTTTCACACCTTTCAATTGGTTTATAAGCTCAAGTGGTTTTCTTATCACCTTTAGTTGTTCGTTTTTATTATTGATGGCGAGTTTTGATATTGTTTACTTAGGAGTTTTTGTTTGAAGACTTTTAAGTTAAATTAAAGTCCATTTAAAAGAGGGAACTTGTATATATATAAAATTATATAAAGACTTTGTGTAATTTCCTTCCTTATAAAATTAATTTATTTATAATAGATTTCTTTGCTTTTATTTATTTTAAATGTAAACCAATTTAATTCCTTTTCAAATACATTCATTTTAAAGTATACATTTTCCCATACATATTTTTACTGGAACTAAGAACTAAAATCACACCATTCTTTAAGTTTCAAGGTTTCACTGAGTCTTATTTATTTTCGTGCATTTTTATTTATTTATTTAGCTTTTTGTTTATTTTGGAGCTTAGGCACTTTCATATCAGCGCGATAACACAAATCGTTAACTGATTCATTAAGCCACTATCAGTTGGCATGGGAGTGAGAAAGATATAGTAATACCTTTATATATATAAATATATATTGAAACGCTTCTGAAATCGCGTCCGGCGTGAAGAGAGAACACCGGCAAACTGAAATACAAAAAAGTGAATACTGAAACTGGTCGAGCGGCTAATTTTTTTTTTGTTTTGTTTTGTTTTGGGGGCGCTGCTTGATTGTGGAAAGGGAAGTGACGTTTACCTGACCAACTGACTGAGTGACACAGGTGGGCGTCAACGACTTAACTGGCATTAGCGCTATGTGACGTTTTCGAACGCGCTCTTGCCACTCTTCAAGCTAAAGTTCTACGATGCACTGAGAGAAGTTATATAGTTATAATTGACTCATCAAAAAAAATATATTTATTGAGGGGAAAATATATTGGACAATATTTTATTTCAAGTTTTTAAAAAATCAACTTATTGATATCAATTTTGTTATTTATTTCAGCTTTAAACAAAATAATAACATTATTCTATTAATTGATTAATTATTAATATTTTATTATTATTATTTTTGTCTCAAAATAAAATGTCACAATTTTTAAAAACCAAATTGTAGCTTTTTTGCTAGACCTGGTTGGGAATTTTAGGGCAAAGCTGCTGGTGAGGCTATGCTGAGCGGGCTAGAAGCTTAAAACCTCCAAAAACCCTTTAACTTTTAAGTATTTTTTAAATTGTTACCGCATTGTCTATTCAAATTTACATTTTTGTATATTACACATATTATTTCCTATTTTAATCATATCTTTTATTTTTCATAAATTATTTGACATTTTTTTTTTAAGTTAATTATCATTTTTCCTCTCTGTTTCTGTTGACATATTTGTGCCCGCATTGTGATGATGACTGCTTCTGGTGGCAGTTGCAGTTGCATTTGCCTCTTTCTACGAACAAAGGCGGCTAATAAGCGTCAACTGGAAACTAAAATTGAATTAAAGCTGTGTGTTTTTGTTCAACTGTTGCATGCAAATGAGTTGCGGCAACGGCGACTTCAATGCCTGCGGTTTCCATCCAGCCAGTCGATGGTCGTTGATGTTGCCTTTGCTGCTGTTGCTCCTCCTGCTCCTGCTGCTGAGGATGATGATGATGTAGCTCCTGGCCGACGTCCGACTACCTGAACCTGAACAATTGCTCGACAGCAAAAGTCAATTGGGCTGGCACACCCACAACACACATGCACACACACACACACACACCTCTCGACTGCTGTCGGACATGTTTTGCATGCAAGGCTCCCAGTGACGTTGACTGGGCTTTTATGAGCGAGGAGCGAGTCTGTTGCATGCGTGTGATGCGTGGATGCACTGGCAGAAAAAGGTGATTTTAATGAGCCTGACTCTGTCCTAAAATTATATACAATTTTCTAAGCCGCAAACTAAGCTAAAAGAGACAGCTAAGAGAGCTTAAAGATTAGAAAAATGTCTCAAAAACAATACTCCATAAAATCTTTTATTGAATTATGCAGAAACATGTAGATTTTTTTAAAAGAAAATACATACTTTATTCTTTAGTTCTAAAAAGAACCTTTTTATTTCCAGTTATATAACATTTCTTAAAGTGTTCTTAGGGGGGGCGTGGCCACAGGATGCACTTGCTGCACATTGCAACACTTGAGCATACAATGGCCAGTGGTCAGTGGTCACTAGTTGTGCATTTTTGCCAAAAACACACAACACACTGCACACACACTGTGGACTGATTGAATTGAAAGTTAATTACAGTAAAAGACAGGTGTTGATGATATTCAGGGGAAAATGTAATAGAAAATCCCAAATCAAATCGATGTTATCCTTCGCAAAGAGTTCCTTCCGCCTGCCGCAAGATCTCTTGTATAAATAGACCCAAAGTGACCGTGTTTTAGGGGGTGTTATTTCTGTGTGTGTGTGTGTGTGTGTGAGTGTGTGGGCAGTGTCCTCAATTAAAATTAATTATGCCCAAACGATACGCTCAATAAAATTTAATTTGCGAAAATATGAGCTAAGAAAATGAGCCACATAGGAAAATGTGACATTTAAGTGCTGATGCCGATGCTTGTGGCGAAGGCCTCAAACTCAAGCTATTCTAATGCCAAACCACACATAATAATTGAAATTGAATTTTCA
>VNJS01006877.1:0-15952 GCA_008042575.1 Drosophila watanabei
TGTAAATATTTAAGAAAATGGGCGTTGTGCCGACATCTTGAAAGACTTAATTATAAATTTTGAAGGCTTGGGTGCATATATTGAGTTTGTTTTTAATTTTAAAAGCTTTAATTTCTAAACACTGGCATTACCTGACTAATAAATGTGTATCATAAAATATATAATTCCATTCAAATAAAAAAAACATATTTTAACATTTCTTAAAAATAGTTTTTTTACCAGAAAAATGCAGAAATTTGCTCCATTGTACACTGCTTGTAACTCGCGCTCTTTCAATCGTCTTTTCTTTCTCTTCCTTGCTCTTTTGGAAATAAAAGAGCGAAGATGATCGTTGTGGGTGTCTGTTTTCTTTTTTTTTTAGCGATTATGCTTTTTATGCTACCTAAAAAGTGTCGGTCTTAACACGTTTGTGCCAAGATTGGCGCCACTCCAGCGATTGCACAATAGATACAAGGCAGATGGTTAATAATACTGATTGATGAACCAGTTTCATATGAAAAATATTGAAAAAGATTACACAAAGCGAAAAATGTACAATACAATTTGTAGTCTTTGCAGTATATAATATTATTTTTGTATTATTTCTTTCAGTGCCTCATTAAACCCAGCCAATTTTATTTTTGAATGAACGTCTAATCAATTTACGCACGAACGAATAGTGGCCGTTGACCGATTACTCACCATAAACTGAATTGTATCATACTCGATTTATCAACGAAATAATCTTTTGGAAAAACCAAAAACCCATTGATAAATTTTTAAAACAACCAAGCTGGAAATAAACTTGTTACGTTACGTTGATGCGTCGCGTTGTTTTGGATGATCACCGTGCTCAATGCCCATTTTAAATTCAATTTATTGTCACTTAATCATAAGCAATCTACAATAGATACAAGTTTATCTTGTAGTATATTGATGACTATTTCAAGAAGCGTGCGTGTGATAGCCAATAACTTGAGATAAGTTCCGTTCCGTACATTGCGTTTCATAAAAAATACCTTTTTAAATATAATAATATTATTTTAAGAATATTCAAAGCCTGTTTCCTATACTAAAAGCAAAACTATGTGAAAGATACATTTTAATTACCAATTTTTGTAAGCTCGTTTTTATATCATATTTTATTTTCAAGTTAACCCCTGCTATAAACTTTTATAGTTTTAGTAAAAACCTTACTTCCTTTGTTTTCAGATTATAGTATATTATACTTTATAGTTTATAGTTATAGTTTATTATTTATAGTTTATTATAATAGCGATAAGCACTGTACTCCACACAAATATCCGAAACTGCTTGCTGGCAATTTCTGAACTCAGACCGAGAGAGGTCTTGGGTTCAAGTGCTAATTGAACACGAAATTGAATGCAAAACCGATTTCTGCTTAGCAGTTGACCTACAAAAAAGTAGAAATAGAATTAGTAAGAAGCCCACAAAAGGTGCGTATGAGATATCGGAAGTATTGTGTAATAATTTTTTATTATATTATATGTTTCTAAAGTTGACCCAATATAAAATCAATGACACATGGTCAGGCCCAATAAAGGTGCGTAAGAACACGAAAATATTATGACGGTAAGAAAATCATATCTTATCAAATCAAAGGGTCTATATATTACTCAATGCTTACGCAACTTTAAGGTGAAAATGTCCATGTATCATTCCGAAATATATAGCAAAATTCCCCGCTTGCCATGGTCAGGATCATGCATCGAAAGGCGTTATCGCGACGTCCGCTTCCTGCGAATGGAAAAACATGCTGATAATGAACGAATGGAACGGCCAGAGCATAACATAAGTAAGGAAGGTTAGTAACTTTTAATGTCAGTGACTCAGTGGGGCACTTATCTTGTTTATTGCATTTCTCCGCGAATGCATACACTCTTCTTGCCTGATAACCATATCAGTGCCAGTTTTCCTGAGTCCGTCCCGTAGTATCTGTATCTGTATCTGTATCTGTTTCTGTATCCGAAGAGGCCTCGATTTCGAATTGCCGGTTGCAAGTTCGTGAGAAATCAATTATGGAGAACGACAAGTGTCGTCTGGCGATGGCCGAAAGCATTATGTACGGGAACGTACATATAATGTTGCATTAAATGTGTGGGCGGGACGAGCACGGACGTCTGGCCGATATGGCGAAAGTTATTTATTTATATGCGTGCGTTCCAAACACTTGGTTCCTGTGAGTTGCACTTGGAGAAACTATAGCTTTAAAAACAATATGTGTCATTTGTCAGAATTTTTAGTTATGCAACATTAAACAAACCAGATTTATGTCATAGAAACCGGACGTGTTTCCTTTTGTGTGCTCAAAAATCTAAGAATTTTTTTAAGAAAAAAAATTGTTCTGATAAATCCAACATTAAAATAAAACGTTTTGTTTTCGTTTAAATTTATTTCTTCAGTTTTAATTTTTATCTTAAATATTTTTGTGCCTAATTACACATCCTGAAATAGAAAAAACGCGGAAATCGAAAGCTAAACCATTTTATAGCATACTTTCAGAAGCCTCCTTAAAGGATTTCAAACCCCATGTTATTTCCAGGGATTACCGAGAACATTTTTATATTAAAAATTCAACCACTTAGAATCCACTTAGAACAAAAAGGATAACATCGTGTAAATCCTTGTTGGATAATCTATTCATTTCCGAAATGATTTTTAAATGTAGGACTTTTACGATAATCATTAACAATAATAATAATATATTGTAAAAATCAATAATAATTATTATTTTTGATCATAACAATACAATTCGGTACATAATCATTATCACTTGATTCTTAAAATAAAACTAATAATGATAACGGTCCCTGGTTATTTGTATTCGATTTCCTATTTATATATCTAAAACATACCATTCATAACTCAATATTATAATATTAAATTTTGTTACTATCTTCGAATGGTCATTAAAAATATTATGTAAATTATACAACATTTTTTATACCAATTCACAATTCATAGCGCTTGGTTCCTGTGTACGCCTCTGCCTGCCTCCTCAGTTCAGATCTATCTTCCCATTGTGCAATATCTGTGTGACTCAATTCCGAGGCGCTTGTTGGAGTGATCCAAAATGGAAGTGGGCACATGTAGCCGGCGGTGGTCGGACATGCGATTTACATACAACCATTTCCCAAGTGCGCAAAATCGAACACGTTCCTCCTCAGACAGGAAATCAAAGCAATTACTAATTGTGTTTTACAACAAGCGCCAAAAACTTTCTCGCATGACGCATGGACGGACGAGGCTTGTGGCCAAATGTCGCTTACAAATGGACAGGAAATGCCAGCCCAATTGACCTTCCCCTCCCCCTCTGAGAACAGATGTACATCTCTGTATCCGAGTAATTAATTAAAATATGCATCCAATGCACTCCGATTTTCCCTGGCTACGAGCGTTGCTCTCGCCTATCGCCTTGATGTGTCCATCTGGGAAAATGCACGAGACCGAGCGCCACCTTCTCTGACGATTTCCATTTAACATGTTCATTAATCACATTCGGCGGAGTTTTGTGGCTCATTATCGCACGGAAAGTGTCACACGGCCAACTGAGAATTTATTGAATTCACTCGCTCAATGGCAAAGGGAGCACAATTTAAATTCCGCACATCCGATTTGCATGACAAATAAGCCGAATTTTTTTGTTGGATATTAGCCAACAGGTTGTGGGAATAAAACAAAAGACTTAAATTTTTGGTTGTACGAACTGTTAATGCCCTTCCCTGAGGTATAAAAAACTGACGTACCCATTAGCTCGATCAAAAGTCGAGATAATCCCGAAAGTCGATTTGAAATTTACGAGTATTTCGCCATATGAATTTCTGCTCTTGTGGCTCTTTTTCACACCTGAAAGCGGTTCCATGGCTGAGTGCTTCCCCAAAAAAAAAAAAAAAAGATGCGGCGACCCTCTTTTTCCCATGAGTCAACAGCCTCTGGGTTTTGTCTGACACACACAATATTCTTTTTAACATTAAACAAATGAAAAAAGGGGCAGAGATTTGTATCTGAATTTCAGCCGGTGGCTCATCCATACGATTTACGCAGAAAGCTGCAATGGCAACAAAGAATTCTCAATTAATATAAAATATATATTTGCATTATCTATATTCTTGTTAAATGAAATCAAGGGAAAATGCCCATCTTGCTGGGTAATATGATGAATAAATTGAAAGGATGAATGATTAATGCATGAATAATTAATGGATGGATACAGCTTTAAAGGACAGATTCCTGACTGTTATATAATAAATACAAGCTCCCTAGATCCTATAATGAAAAGTATTATGGGATAGTAATCATTTTCTATAGCACCAATTACAAGGATAAATGTACAAACAAAGAATTTTAAGTTAATATAAAATATATATTTGCATTATCTATATTCTTGTTAAATGAGATCGAGGGAAAATACTTACTTTGCTGGGTAATATGATGAATGAATTGAAAGGATGAATGATTCAATGAATGAATAATTTATGAATGGATACTTCTTTAAAGGAATGATTCCTGACTGTATTATAATAAATACAAGCTCCCTAGATCCTATAATGAAAAGTATTATGGGATAGTAATCATTTTCTATAGCACCTATTTCAAGGATATATGTACAAAGAAAATTAAATAGATATAAATATAAAGGACCGATCCTGACTGTTAAATAATAAAAACTAACTCCCAAGATCCTAAAATAAAAGGTATAATCATCACTTTTAGCACCAATTACAAGGATATATGTACAAACTAAAGCCAATCTTTAAGTCCTTAAAATTCCCAAACAAATCTATGCATAATTATTTGAAACTATTAAAGTTAAACTCTCGAATCTCTGCCTTTGAAGGCCCGGAAACCCATTAAACTGCTGCCGAAAATCTTAAAATGATTAGTTGCCAAGGCAAAGGACGATCGTTAACTTTGATTAGCCTGCCCGAAAGCTGGCTAAGTACTTTTGGCGAAAGTAGAATGCAAATCTCTGTGGGGTTTCTCGTGTCTATCCATTTCGGCCATGTCTGATTTCCCCCAACCCCCTTGCTCCTGTTTGTTTCATTATCTGCATAATTTAAGCAAGTTTCAGGGAAAAGCCACAGAAGGCCAAGAGGAAGACGCATAGCTGCATAACTTTTGGCCATACTTCAGTTGCATTGCGTGTAATATTTAATTATAATACGCCACCCGCCTTCCAGGCTGCAACGCAACTTTACGGCACTTGCCAATTGCACTTCAGTGGCAGAAGCATCCTCCTCCGGGGAGTGCGAGTGGCATAAACGTCTTGAGGGGGCATAAAATATTTAATTGTGTCACGTAACTTTCTGCCAACTGACTTGACTGACTCTTGGCAGCATCGTATGGATAGATACTTATTGTGCAGAGTATGCATTACAATTTCAAGTTTGCAACTGACGCTAAAGGGAATTGGAAAATGGGATTACTGAAACGAAATTAGCCAAGAGACATCATCATCATCATCATCTCGCTGGTTGCGATTACCATATGAAATATACAGCTTTATTCATTCGCTTTCTCCGTGTTTTTTCTTCTCTTTTGTTTAATACAATGATGTAATTAGTTAATATACGTTCATATAAAAAAAATATATGAGTGAAATGTGAACATTTTTCTGCCGTGGCCAAAGAACAGTGTCCAATTTACAGTTTTAAATTTTTTCTCAAATTACTCAATGCGATTCCGTAATTTCATTATCATCATCATTATTCGTTTACAAACTATGCTGAGCAGAGAGTTTCTTCAGATGCAGTTGGGTTTTGCTTTAAGTCGAGTCTTTGTATTTTCGTATGTTGCGAATTCTTTTGCCATTCCTTAGAGGATACACACACACATAATATATATATATATAATTTCTAGATCTGGGCCGCGCTGCTCCTCGTATTTGTTCCTGGTGTTTTTGGGGTTTTAAATTAAAATGCAAACAGCTAAACGTTTCATTTCTGTTTAGAGGTGCGCGTGCGCGTGTCTCCGAACGATCAAACGGGATCATAAAATAATTTAATGGTTAAATTAAGAATATATGTTGTGGGCGCTGGCTTAGGGCAGCGTGTAGCGAACGTAGGGAACTTCCACATCCTCGCCCTCGACATCGTTGCAGCAGATCTCGAACACCAGCGAGCGCTCGTGCGACTCGATGCGGCGCTTGGACACGCGACGCACCACCTCCGACATCGGCAGCGGCATGCGCTCCGAGCACTTGGCCTTGGGCATGAAGAACGAGTACAGCATGGATACGCCCTGCGACAGCATCGTAATCTTCAGCTTCTCCTTCTCCTCAAAGTAGGAGAGGAACTCTTGGAGCGACAGCTCGCCGGTAACCTCGAAGCGGTCCCACAGCGTCCACTCCTTGCCGTAGTACTTGTTCTTGGCCGCGGGCAGAGGCTCCGAGAAGGCCATGAACGGCAGCGCCAGATTGACAAAGCCGTTCTTGAACTGGTCGAGATTGCGGTGGCCGGCAATCAGCTTGATCACCTCAAGCACAGCCATGCCGGAGAGCACCGATGTTGTGGTGGCAATAGCGGGTATGATTTTACCCGCAATTAGCTTCGACTTGTGACGATCGGCCGGCGGGATCTTATAGTTTGTGGCACGCAAATTCGAACAGGCCACAATGAAGTCCATGTGCAAGTTGCTGTCGTCGTCCTTCTCAAACTCCAACGGCGTAATCTTTGCACTCTTGTCGACGTTCTTCAGCAGCTCCGTAATGATCTTGTCCATGCGATCTTGGTCCACCTCGCCGTCATCAAAGTTGTTGGCCGCAGCGGCAGCGGCTGCTTCATTCGTCTCGATCCTAACGCCCGAACGTGGCTTAAACTCGGGCACCTGAAAGTCAAGTCAAGTCATTTAGAGATGGTTTCTTATTGAATTTAATGGGAAACAACTAACCTTAACCTGTTGCACCAGCTCGGCAATCGTCTCGCGATTGCGCACCTGTTCTATGCCATAGACCTCCGCCCTCAGATTGGCCGCCGCATAGATGTAGTCCAGATGCATGGGATCGTTCACATCAAAGACAAGCGGATCGGGGCAGCGCTTTGGGCCAGACCAAAACGGCTGACCGCTGGAGGTGATCTGATCGGGTGGGAAGTTGAAGAGCAGCTGCTTGATCTGGTTGGCATACTGATCCTCCCAGGTGAAGCGTGCCCACTCCACGCAGTGAGCAAAGCTCTTTGGCTTGTCGTCGATCAGGGCTTTCTGTGGATATATAGAGATTAATTTACAGCCTTAAATAAGGCTTAAGCTCACCTTGATGGAATCTAGGATCTCAAGGGGCTGAATGCCCGGCAACTTGGCAATGCGCTCGACAAACTGCGGATCGCTTATGTACTGAGCCGCGTTCTCGGCACTCTGCTTGAAGACACCCTCGAAGGCGTCGCGTGCCCACTGCAGAGTGTGTTCGATGGCATTGGGGAAGTTCTTCAGCGTGCAGATCGGAATGCTCTTCTCCGGGGGATCCTGAGACGAGCTGTAGGACTCGGTGGCAAACGGCACAATCACCTGAACGTTGCCCAAGGTGCCCAGGGTTCCGGTCTCGACCAGCGGGATGCGGTTGAATATGCACTTGCGATCCATGTAGATACGGGCATCGACATTATCCAAGGCATTGGCCACACCGTCCAGATTGCCAAAGAAATCCTCGGAGAAGACCTTCTCGGTTTCAGCGCCGACGCGCAGCTCATAGGACGTGACATTTACCTCCGGATTCATGCGCTTAATGGCATCGGCGGCCGTCTTTGACTTGGGCTTCTGCACATCGTGTGGGCGGAACAGGAACTGTCGGTTCAGATTCGACTTCTCGATGAGATCCATGTCGGTGACGAAGATCTGGCCCTTGCCCACGCCCAGGCCGATCATGCCAAAGTTCTTCAGCAGCTCGCAGCCAATGGCACCGGCTCCCACAATGAACCACTTGGAATCCGCTAGCTTCTCCTGGAACTTCTTCCCGAAGATGGCAATCTGGGCATCGTAGCGCGAGCCCACAGGCTGGGCCTCCGCCTCCGACACGCCTTCGGCTGGCAGACACTCCAAAGCATCGTAGTACAGCCACTGGAAGATCGGAGTGAACTTTCCGCTGCACGCCTTGAGCACCTCCTGGGCCACAATGCCGCCAATGGCCGCGTCCAGCGGGCACGTGTTGCCCGAGCAGATCTTGGCGAACTGTAGCACCAGCTTCTCGTCGATATCCGCAGTACTGCTGTCCTTGCACAGCTGCAGGAATTTGTTGGCATCCTCGTCGTTCCAGGGACGCGGCAAAGCTCCATTGTTGGCATTGCGGTAGCAGGATAGCGCCCTAAAGGCCACATGCAGTGTGGCAGGCGCATCCAGCTTGGCAAAGTCGGTGATCAGGAACTCGGGCTCCTCGGTGGCCAGCGCCAGGGGCTTGAAACTGACAGTCTTGGGCATCTTGACCTGCGTGGCCACGCCGCCGCTCTTGTACTCGCCAAACTTGCTGGTGTCGCCAATGCTGAAGGTATAGGGTCCCAGCACGGTGATCCTGATGGGCTGACAGCCGTTTAGCTCCTGCATGCCCTGCACCTCCGAGAAGGTGACAAAGTCGCCGTCGTTGAAGCCGTGACGGGTCTCATCCAGGCACGTGACCACTCCCTGAGCGTCGTGCGTGATGCTGGCAATCATGGTGGACACCGGCTGGGCGCCATCCTGATCGTAGATGGTAAAATTCTCTCCGAAATCACAGAACACCTTGGCGAACAGGCCGCGTGTTTCGGCGATAATCAGAGCAATGTCGTTGTCGTGGGCAAACTGGCCGATCCTCTGCTGCTCGGCGGCATCCGAATTGGTGAGCACCACGACACGGAACTGGCGCAGAAAGTCCTCCGTAAGCGGACCAGTGTGGGTGAGCGTACGCACATAGTTATTTAGCTCGGCGAGCTGGGCGCAAGAGGCCTCCGCACGGTTCTTGCCAATGTCGGCCTCGGTCAGATAGAACTGCGACGACAAGTCTTGGAGCTGCAAGGCGACACAAAATCAGAATTAAACATACAAAAATTAACAAATTGCATTCTGGTGATGAAATTGGCCAGTGGCGGGAGGAGGGGGCGACGGCGGTTATGACTAACAAAAGAGTATTTGTTGCGTTTCCAAGTATAAAACAAAAGCGAAAGACGGCAGCAAAGCGGACTGCAAAAACAATTCCAGGCCGCTATGCGCGCACACACTCACAAACTTGCAACACAATATAGTGGTCTCGTTCGCACACTTTTCGCATGGCGCACAGACTTTTTGAGGCAAATAGAAAAAGAAAGAAAAGCGAATTACACACTTTTTTCTTTCCTTTTGCTCTTTGCAAGCGAAAAGGCTAGAACCGAGGGGACAACCTAACCTAATTTCGCGCGAAAATCTCTGGAAAAGCAGACGCGGCGTATGAATCACAATGCCAGGGTTGGCACCCGCCATTAGATTTTTCTTTGTGCATTTCCCGCGCACTCCGCTTTTGTCGATGGAAATTATCGATTTTTTCGCCACTCCAACCGCCATCCGCTGCTGCTGCGTAACGGAACACACATACCCCACAAGTTGCTGTGTCATGCAGGGTGATCGATTTCACACCGCCCAGAATCACATTCTTGGCTATCTCCAGTCCCAGTCCTCCCAGGCCAGAGAGCAGGATGTCCGAGTTGGCCATCCGGCGCATGGCATCGTGTCCGAGGACGTACAATTGGCGCGAGTACAGCGACTCATCGATGTCTCCGCCAGCGGCGGCATTGTTGGCAGCCATGCTACTACCTCCTAAATGCCGACTATTGCTGCTGCTGTTGTTATTGCTGTTGCTTGAGCTGACGTTGTTGTTGTTGTTGGCGGCGGTGGTGGCACTAGTAGAGCTGCTTCTGGAGGAGCTTGAGTTGGCTGAGGAGGAGGCTTCGATGTCCAGGTTATTCCGCTTCTCCGGGCGCTTGCTACTTTCCTTTTCCACTGCTGACGAAGTACTAACGTCGTCGCTGTTCGCTTTCGCCGCTGTTTCGTTCGCTCGCTTCGCCGTCGCATTCAGGGCACACGTGTCAGAGGTGGACGACGATACACACAGCTCCAGCTGCTGCTCTGTTGTCGTCTCGCTCGAAATGTCAACGCCGCCTGCTGCTTTGTCGTGATTTTCGTAGTTGTTGCTGCTGCTGCTGCTCGTCGCAGCGCCGGCTTCCTCGTTCTCGGCCGTTGCCAGCTCCAATCTTCGCTTCTTGGCCATCGGGGAGCCGTCGGAGCTGCTGCAGGCCGGTGAATCGGCCATCAATTGCTGCCCGCTCGACGACATTTCAGAGAACTGTCGAGAATATTTGCGAAAATGCGACTGTTGCGGCTGCCCCGCTCTCCCCTCGCACACGCACACTTGACCACTTCGCACGCACACCGAGACACTGAGCACACGCACAATGGGACTCACACCGACTGACACAACACGCGCAAACACGATAGAACGAAACGTCTGGCGTCTGGCAAACGTGGTTTTGCCTTGAGTTTACTGTCTGTCCGATGGCTCGAAGGGATTCCGGATTCCGGCTTTATTGCACAGTAGGCAGGGAAAAATACAGAACACGCAAATCGCAAATCGCGAAACTCGCAGGCAGCGTTGCCAATTTGGCTATATCTGGTGGTTTTTAGAAGCAAGGTGCGGGATAATTTGTAAACTAGCAGCTAGCGGGAAATATAGCGTTTTTTCAAGCAAAATTGGCGTTATTCTAGCTGTTTTACTTTACACTACCACAATTAAAAAATTTTTTGCTTTTTTTATGACACCGGACACTTAAACATTTAATTGATTTTATTAGAATGAATAATATATTCGCAATATTCAATGTTAATGATTAAAAATCTGAAATCGATAAAATTATCTTGTTAAATGAACATAGCGAGAGTTAAAAGACCGGTGACCCTTCATAATTGGAAATTTAAACGCTTTTCTTCTGAAGTTGAACGGGTTTTGTAATGTAAGAACATTAGATAAACAAAATTGCGCATAATGGTACATTTAACATTTTTTTTAATAAGCTTCTGAGCCTAAAATAATTTATTTCTTGCATTTGGATATAGCTATTGGTATTTAATATTATATGTTTTATTTTTAGCTAATTATTTTCGGAGTCTAGCCTGTCTAAGAGCTCATCCCTGAAAACTTAAAGGGACTGCGTTTGGTGCAGAAAAAAATACTGAAAGTGTGACCGTAATCTGGGTAATGAGAAGACAGATAATATTTTAATATATTTTTATTAAGGTTTTTTTTGCACAATGTTGTGCACGGATTAGCAGAAATTCTAACATGCTAACGTTAAAATTTCTTAATTCTACATTTTCTGGCAACATTGGTTGCTCATCGCTGTTAAATGGGCAGCACTGTACCCTGATCACTGTTAAATGGGCAGCACTGTATGCTGAGCGATTTAGTGTGCCCAGATTTCTTACTTTAGCTATTTTTCCGCTAGATCTAGCAATTTTCAATTTTTAAGCTCATTACTGAAAAGTGAAATGGTCTGCGTTTGGCACAGAAAAATACTGAAAGTTTGACCGTAATCTAAGTTTAGTACTTACCCTGTTTTAATTGAAATAAATTGGCAGCACTGGGTGCCATTTTAGTGTGCCCAGATGCCGCAAAAATTCCAAATCTAGCTTGAAATTGTGTACTTTTTAAGATTTTTTAGGGGAAAAGTCCAATTTGCATCTGACTCTTTTTCAGCGATCTGGTAACGCTTTCAGCTGTGTAGTGCTATAAAACTTGTTTTGGGCGCACCTTTAGAGGAATTTCGAAAAGTATTTATGAAATTATATTGGCATTCTGTATAATTGATTTATTTTTGTGATAAAAAAGCATTTTAACAATGCAAATCATTGCAAATTTGTAGATTTTATTTGAGTAATAACACAAATACGTAAAAAATCGAAACATTTTTTAAAAAATATTATTTTACTTTAACGAAGTTTAATATTAGTTGGTTTTTCTTGTAGCTTTTAATAATTGTACACAATAATTTATATCAATATTCATCAGAATTAAACAACAAATAAATTGATTCAAAAGAAATTTAAAATAATTTTCCTGCTGAAGTCGGGTTTCTTTTTATTAAACAAAAAAATTAATTACTCATTGCACTTCGCCTACAATTGAAATATATATCCTGCCAGAGAACGAACGTAACCATCAATCTGTCGGCACTTAAGGCAATTATCCTTGGCCAGGACACACTGATCGTGGCACGCGCTCCCCCTTCGGCTATTGTCCAACTGACCCACAGCCGAGTCCTTGGTCCGTCCCTTTCGGCACTTTCCCAGTTTCGAGTTCAATATCCTTTGAGAGCGGCTAATCTATTTTCGGCCGTTCTCTCTCTGTTCAACGGTAGTCGAGCATGAAAATGCGTAAATTTCCACGAAAAACACACAGGCGGGGGTGTCCTTTTCAAGTGTTGAGAGCGTGCCATTAGGAAAAATACGGAAAAATACGAGGAGTGAGGGGAAACAGCTGCAGGATCTAAAACCCGGATCTCATCGAGGAGCAGTTGCGTAAAATGCATTTTAATTTAGAGCCACAGCTGCGCGAAATACTGCTCCCGTTTCATTGCTCTAATTTTAGCCCGATCTCGATTAGGAACGAACGAAAACTAGCCGCGGACTTTATCGCGTGCGGTGTGTCCTTGTCGCTTGTCGCGTGGTAATGCCAGGAAATTCTCGACAAATTAGCATACTGATCCGATGTGTGGGGGTGTCCTTTCGCTGCCCATCTGTCCACCGAAATATTCTGCATCGCGTGCTGGCATAGGGAATGCATTCAGGGATTCGGGGATGCGTCCTCCTGGTACCTCTGCTTTAATTAAGCCTCCTTTTGGACTCACATATGGCACAGCGCATCCCTATGCAAATTTCTTTTCCACCCATTAATCAATTTTGGAATGTAATTTGAATATGAAAACTAGGAAAAAGGTAAAATAATGTCGGACACTATTAATTTCGGGGCTGTCATCGAATCGAAGGGTAGAAATGCTCATTTTGTAATTTGGCAAATATGTTTTTTAGGTTCATTACCAAAAAAAGAAAGCAAATTCAACTGGAAAGAGAGGAGAATTTTATTTAACAAACTTGAAATGTTATTTTATAATATTTTGAGTAAATTTTAAACTCTGACTTAACAAACTTATAAAGTTATTTTATAATGAGTTTTGAAGTAAATTTAAAACTTTGACTTAACAAACTTAAAAAGTTATTTTATAATATTTTGAAGTAAATTTAAAACTTTGACTTAACAAACCTAAAATGTTATTTTATAATATTTAGAAGTAAACTTTAGACTCTGATTTAACAAACTTAAAAAGTTATTTTGTAATATTTTGAAGTACATTTTAGACTCTGACTTAACAAACTTTAAAGGTTATTTTATAATTTTTGAAGTAACTTTTAAGCTTTGACTTAACAAACTTAAAAAGTTATTTTGAAATGTTTTAAAGTAAGTATTAAACTCTGATTTAAAAGTTGGAGTTCAATCAAAAATAAAAGTGCATCATTTTTTGTTTCTGTTAAATTTTTAGTTTTGTTTTGTAGAATCAGTTTCAAAGAAAAACGGATTTAGAGCTTAGGAAATTTATTTAAATATATAAATAAGCATTTAACACATTTAAAAACGACTAAAGACTTTTTATGGCGATTTTCTATCCATTTTGGGGATTTTTGGAACGATTCAAACTTTATATATTAAAACAAAAGGGTAATTAAAGTCATTAGAATGTTCTCACTATATTTTCTAAATATTTTTTATCATATATTAAACAGGAAACTTATATTTAAGATCTATTTTACATAGATTTTAAAGTAAAGTAAAGTAAACTCTCTTATATTACCAAACAAATAATATTTTAAAATATTTACACCGACAATTGACATTCAAATACTTTCTTAAGCAACTCAAAAATCTTACCTTACAAATATTTATTTCTTATTTACACCGACAATTGTCATTTAGATACTTTTTTAACCAATTCAAAAATATTTATATCTTAAAATATCATTTATTTATAATCTCCTTTGACTTCCTTTGTCATTTAAGTTTCCCTCCTGGACCCTTATTTAATGTTAATATGCCTCTTCCTTTCTGATTGCTCCTTTTTTTTTTTTTTGACCACCAAAAAGATAGCTAAGACAACTCCTGGTTGACCCATAATAGCCAAGGAACTCTCCTCTCACATTGCGGGACCATCAAGGAGCTAGATATTTATATCTTTTATGGCGATCAACATCTTCTCTTCTATTGCCACTAAATGACTGCAGCAGAAGTCTCCCCTCGTTTTTAATTGTCTGGGAAAATGCGTTTTATCGTACATCTTTTAAGGAGAAGAAAACAAAAACCAACTCGAAGGCGCAGCGTAAATTTTAACAGTCTGAACAATTAAAGAAAGAAGTGTCCCCCGGGAGAGCCCTCGTTTTATAAACGGAAAATACGTTACAAATCCAACGCTTCGGCGATTTGGCTTTTTGGCATCTGACTTGGTCAAGTGGATTGTGTGTGTGCTGTTGGTAGCATTGTTTTCCTGCTGGTCTTCCCCCTTAGTATTTTTCATTTCATTTTCATTTTCATTTCTTTCTGTTGTTGTTTTTTTTGTTTCCTGGCCTAAATACGCGCCGCTTTATGCTCAGTGAATAACGTGTGAAACCGGAGGGTTGGCAGAAGGAAGCCAAAGGAAGTGCTGGCTGCAATTTTGATTTGGCCCTGAGGCATCGGCCGATGCAGGTACGAGGGCGCAGACAGTTTGGCCACAGGTGAGTGCGTCTGCCTCTGCTAATTGGTGCCTGCTCCAGTCCAGGAGAACTCTGGATCCCCCCGAAGAAGACGTTGAAAAATCCCACCGAATGCAATCAAAATATTTACAAAACGCAGTGGAGTGTGAGAGAAGTAAAACCCATTCCCACCGCGAGGAGGTGTGAAAGGACAAAGGAGAGTTGTTGGAAAATGCAAATGCCAAAGGACTTACCTGAATCTCAAGAAGGGGTTTTCCCTGAACACAATGGCAGACAAAATATTTTCAACCATTTTCGAGTGTCTTTTTCAGCAGTGACACAGAGAAGAGATCTTAGATTTATGTATGTAAATGCTTCGTTCGTCCGTGAGGGCTGAAAAGTCGAAATTAAGTTGTAATCTTTGTAATTTTTGTCACTCCGAAAAAAAGGGGTTGACAGCGGACAGCAGCTGCCTCACTCCTCCCGGTCCCCTATTTTCCCTCCCCTTTCCCCTTTGCATAAAGCGACACATTTGTTTTGTCAATATTGCGTTTGTAATTAATGCGCGAATATCGAGAAATGCATTTCTCTCAGTTCTACGATCTGTCTTCTCGCCTTTTTGTTTCTCTCTTTGAAAAATTTGCATATGAGGCGTCATTTTTCAATTGGGAGTCATTTTTCATTATGACCCAAAAGGGTTTCACTATTCAAATTTCATTCAACATAGATTAATGGGTTCAGTATTGGGAGTCCTGTGAGTTTGGGAAACTTCACAAGATCGAAGGTTTATTAATGGTGAGGGAAGAGGATTATCAGTAAGGTTAAATTAAGTATTTAGGTATTTTTTTAAGGAATTGTTAGCATGGATTGTATCGCCCATTTAGCATTTCAGTATTAACATTACATTAAGTACATAAGTAAGCATTCCGATCAATTGTTCCTTTCCATCGTTTCAAGAATAAGATGAGGAAATTCGGGATTAGATATAAGATATATATACGGTCACTCGGCGATTGACAAAAGAATAACCAAGAAGAAAAAATAATAAAACTCGTGAAAATAAAAGAGATCCATAGAGAGAACACTACAACAACTTCAGAAGTGGGATAGCAACCTTTTGACGCACCCGCCTACATTAGTATTTCGGGCTAGCCGATATAATACGTTTTTCTTCTCAAAAATTGAATTTGGTGTGCTCCACCAATTGGATATGAACAAGTCAGAGATTATGGATTGGCTGGATGCC
>VNJS01006880.1:0-12772 GCA_008042575.1 Drosophila watanabei
GCCCAACATCTAGCTCTCTTTTCAGCAGCTCAGTGCAGTGCAGTGCGATCAGCTCTTTGCTGCGCTCTCAGCTCAAATTAACGGACACCTTTCCAGAAGGCTCTCGCTCTCCGCTTTTCAGGACAGTGACTTGACGATGATTTGCTTAGCCGCTCATTTGCTTGCTGATTTTTATGATCGCCTGGTATACAAATATCAGTTTTGGCAAAATTTTAAGACGAATTCATTACATTGAGTCATAGATATTGTTGTATTTGTTGTTTACTTTATCTTGGTTAATTAAAAGGAGGTATGCCCAACATCTAGCTCTCTTTTCAGCAGCTCAGTGCAGTGCAGTGCGATCAGCTCTTTGCTGCGCTCTCAGCTCAAATTAACGGACACCTTTCCAGAAGGCTCTCGCTCTCCGCTTTTCAGGACAGTGACTTGACGATGATTTGCTTAGCCGCTCATTTGCTTGCTGATTTTTATGATCGCCTGGTATACAAATATCAGTTTTGGCAAAATTTTAAGACGAATTCATTACATTGAGTCATAGATATTGTTGTATTTGTTGTTTACTTTATCTTGGTTAATTAAAAGGAGGTATGCCCAACATCTAGCTCTCTTTTCAGCAGCTCAGTGCAGTGCGATCAGCTCTTTGCTGCGCTCTCAGCTCTTAACTAAGAGACGCCTCTCCACAAGGCTGTCGCTCTCCGCTTTCCAGGACAGTGACTTTGCTCAGCCGCTCATTTGCTTGCTCACTTTTATGAGCGCCTGGTATACAAATATTGGTTTTGGCAACATTATAAGGCGAATTCTTTTCATGGGATCATGAATGTTGTTGTATTTGTCACAAATAAGTGCATTAACTTTCGACTCTTGCACACCAGGCAAACAGGAAAAGCAGGTGGTAACCAGTACAGCACAGCAGCAAGTGCAATCAACTGTTGACATTTGGAAAGCGGAAAACTTCCGTTATGAGCAGGCATCAATGGAACTCGAACAGCTGATCGAAATGCACTTGCTGCTGTGCTGGGAGGTTGCTGCCTGCTGTTTCTGTTTGCCTGGTAGAACTGAAGCATTTGTTACAAATATTATTAATAATATTGCACTGCAAAAAATCAGGATTGGATTTCGGGTTTTTATATTTATTTTTTAAACTTTTGCAGGGTAATTTCAGTCAGGAGCTTAAAACGTAGTGAAGGAGTCGTTTCCGACCCTATAAACTATATATATTCTTGATCAGCATTAGCAGCCGATTCGAACTAGCCATATTTTTACATTTCATAAGAGGTTACATCGTCAAAATTCTCAAAAAATCGCAAAAAAACTTAATTTTAATTTGTAAAATTTTAAAAATTACAATGCTGATTTTTTAAGCTATTAAAAACTAGCACAGAAAAGTTTACTAAATGAAAATTAAGGCATTTTTTGTCCAAGTTATAAGAACTTTCATGATCAATCTGCAAAGGCATAAATAATGTCAAGAATATATACAAATATCCGATACATATAGTGCAAATTAATAGGCAATACATCGATGAATACATATATCTCCTCCTCCTTTATAAATTATGACTTATAACTATATATTAACCACTCTAAATCCTCCCATAAAAAGATTGCCAAGTATTGCAAATACTTGTTTATAGGCTTCGTCTTGGGTTTTTTGTTTTATTTAATTAAATCATGTTTCGCATATCGGTTTCGTATATGTAAGATATATAATATATATATATATAAGGTATAAAGTTGATTTGTAATAAATTATAAGCAAGCTAGGACTGCACTCGCACTGGAAACACGAAGAAGAAGAGCCACATATATATATTATATACAACAGAGTTATCGAACGTACTTTAAACTTTATAAATAACACAATAGATTGCATCAAGTACAGCAATATTCTGCAATATTTCCTTTCGGTTTCAGGTTTTAAGATTAATTCGTTGATAAGCAGCTTTCGCTTTGTGTAGATAGAATCGGGATTCGGGAATAGGGCATAGGGTTTTATCAATAATAATTAATTTGGTCTGCTCTGCACCAGAATCGTTGGTGGATTGGTGGTGATTGGGGAAAGGTACTCTCTGGCTATCCTCTTAGATGACCGCCTCGATGACCGTCCCGTTCTCGGCATTCTTCTTGATCAAACTCTCCCATTGGGCAATGAGGCCCCGCGACGAGGGCGCCTCCTCGGGCGTCAGATCACAGAGCTGGGCCAGCGACATGGCCGGACGCATCCCATTAATGCTGCTGTTGCTGTTGCTCGATCCATTGGCCAAGTAAGAGGCCGCATTTAGGCTCCGATTGCCAGCCGGCTTGTGCACAATCTCCGGTTCGTTGCTATCGAAATGGGAAAGAAAACTCCATAAGAATTGCTCCTCCTTGATAGGTTATCTTATAGCTACCCATTTCTATCCAGTTCCTGTGTAGACTGGGCATTGCGCAATTTTCCGGGCCCGTAGCAGTGCTCCTCCTCCGAGTCCTCATCCTCATCGTCGTCCGCATCGGCCTCGTCGTCTGTGCTGAGTTGTCTGAAAGTCAAGAAACATATTTTTAAGATCTCATACTTTCGAATCTTTTTAAATTTCAAAATTTTTACAGCTTGTCCAGCGATGCTTTTAGTGTGTTCTGTCTGTTGATCTTGCGCAGACGCTTCAGCTCTGTTTCGCGCGACTTGAGGTCCTGCAGCTCCCGCTGGATCTTCTGCTCGACGGGAACATAGCCCCGGCGCAGCGGCCTGCCCTCCGAGTCCCGCTCGATGGCTGCCGGCGACAAGGTGACCGTGGTGGAGTTGCCATTCTCCAGGAAGGCCAAAGCCGTGCGTGTGTTTAGCTTCAGGGTGTTGTTACTGTTGTTATTATTGTTGCTGTTGCTCTGGTTGCTTCCCGTAGATGGAGAGGCTGGAGGCAGGGGACTGCTGGGCGTCACCAGCTTGCCATGGGAGGCAATGAAGCGCTGCATCACGCCCTTGGTGGAGGCGTTGCCAAAGGCAAACTGACGCTTCTGGGGCAGGCCGCTCAGCTGCGGCGTCGAGATGGTCCTCGTGATGAGCTTCTGCTGCGGCGGCTCCGGCGTCATGTTGTAGCAGTTGGGTCCAATGTACCGCTGCTCCTGCCGGGTGACCACCGTTAGCTTGAGAGGCTGCTGCGACTGCTGCTTAGCCTGGATGTTATTATTGTTGCTCTGTGAGGAGGCCGAGATGCCGGAGTCATCCGAGTGCTGACCATCGAGACTCTCCTCCTTGGCGCTGTTCACGCTGGAGGCCAGCGAGGGTGTGTTGGACAGCTCGTCGATGGGCAGCAGGAGCGAGGTGGTCTGCACGGCCGCCGGCTGGGCAGTGACCAGCACGCCCTGATCCAGCTCATCCTGATCCTGTGGCTGCTCCTGATTGAGCTCCGTGCCATTGCCATTGATTGTGTAGGCCTCAAACTCCGCCACTCCTTCGGCGGCGGGTGAAGTCACTGTCGATGAGGAGAGAGTGGCCAGCTGACGGTACTCCTCCTCGCGGCGCACCACCTCCTTGATCTCCTCCTGGATGCGTGTCAGGGGATCGATTTTCTGTAAAGGAAAAGAAGGGGAATTTGTTAATTATTTTGTAGAATTTAAAGCTGTATCCTTTCTTTAAACTTAAGCTTAAGGCTAGCAACCAGGTGTTGCTTTTAGAGTGCATTCACTGTAACCAAAGACTAAAGGAAGTGATCGCTGATCGCAGCTCCGGGTTCAAAGCTTCTTAGCTTGTAATCGGAGATGCCGCAGAGGAAGCCACCGAACACCATTCACTTTCGATCGAACTGAATCGAAGGAGTGGCTTGTTGCAGCTGCTGCGGATACACCCGCATCTCTGAGGGAAATCGGAGGAGACAAGATCCGACCACACACCACACACGTCGCAAGTGGCACCGATGAAGTGATGAAGTGACGCGGAATGATGGCGCAGAGTGGTCCAAGCGTAACCCAAGCCGATTATTGTGCGTGACATCGAGCAACAAGAGTTGGAACTGGATTTAGATTCGGGGTTCGGGGTTCCTCTATTCGGTTCGCTGGCTTTGTTGCTTTGTTAAAAACTAAAACTAAAAACTAAAGCTAAAACACATACGTTCGAGAGTAAAAGTAGAGTCTCACTTTCGTTGCGATTTTTTGTTTTATTTTCCATACATTTTATTTTTTTCACTCTTTGTTGCATAAATTTGCCGCATTTTGCCGGCTAATTAACAAGGCTTTGCTGTCACACTTTGGGCTTTATTGTGCTCTCTATATAGTTTTTTTTTGTTTCACGTTTTTATGGCAATGGGAATGCCCCGAAATATATGTATGTACATCCATATTTGAAGGTAAAAAAGATTAAATAAGAGCACCTAGTTATAACCCTTTTATTACAAATATTTACATAGTTCTTTTCATTGGAAAATAATAATAATTAAATGTTAGTATTTATCAATCTGTTCGTGTTTTTTATGATACAATTCCTTGTAAACAGGTAAACGAATGTGTTGGAATATTGTCATCATAAACTGTGACAGGAAATTTAGAATATATATTTTATTATTTTTATATTTATTTTATTATTTATTATATTTATTTTTATATTTATAAAAAACATTAATGTGCAAGTCAAACGATAAATATAATTTAATAACAAAAGTTTCTAGATATTTTTGCAACATTATTAGGATTACAACAGAGGTAATCTGCTATAAATCTGTTATAAACTGTTATAATAATAAGAATTTTGATGACTTCTGAGCACACTAATTTTGCAGTTGAAAAATGTACAAATGCAAAAAAAAATGTTACAAAAGCATAATTTTTACAATATTATTACAA
The DNA here is from genome assembly GCA_008042575.1 of Drosophila watanabei. Classification (NCBI taxonomy): domain Eukaryota; kingdom Metazoa; phylum Arthropoda; class Insecta; order Diptera; family Drosophilidae; genus Drosophila; species Drosophila watanabei. Next base: position 4,807 of record VNJS01006880.1, read on the forward strand.
CAAGTTTACAACAACAACGACAAAATTAAGCAGCAACATTATTACAATATCAGCAAAATTAAACAAAAACATTTTTACAACTACATGTCTACAACAAAATTTCAACAACATTTCAACAATAACATTTCCTTGACTACTTTTAAACAGCGACATTTAAAAAGCAACATTTAAACATCATTTGAACAACAACATTTCAACAACATCTTTTTAACAACAACATTTCTATAACATTTCAAACACAACATTTCAAAAACACCATTTGAACAACAACATTTCAATGACAACATTACAACAACAACACTTTAACAACAACATTTCAACAAAAACACTTTAACGCAAACTTTTTAACAGCAACATTTCAACAACAACATTCCAACAACAACATTTCATTGACAACTTTTCAACAACATTTCAAGGAGATCTCTTCAACAACATTTTAACAACAACATTCCAAAAACAACTTTTCAACAACAACATTTGAATTGGGTCAAGTGGCAAACTACTGCAAGGATATAGAACCTCCAGCTTCCCGAAGTTTGCTTCATTTCCCACCCCAAGTTATATTTTCAGTGAGATGTCATCTGCATTTTAAGTTTCTCCTAGCAATCAGCATTCCTTTGACGGCTAAGTACTTCCCCAGCAGTCACAACACTCAAGGGGAGTCTCCCTCCATCCTTCATTTACTACATTTACTACACTCTCCATAATTTAGTATATATCTTTCTGAGGGGTGAAGAGAGAAGAGGCCGAGACCCAGGGGTTGCTTTGGGTGCAGCTTTTTCGGGTCAGCGAGCTTCGGGGGGGGTCCGCCGGGGTCTGTGACTCTTTCCCGTGGGTGTTGCAGGTTGCAGGTGTTGCAGCTTGATGGGGAGGCAAGTTGAGGCCGTCGTCAGCTGGCTTCCGCATCGTTGTCGCATTAGAAAGTGCCATTTCAGTCATTTCAGTCATTTCAGCTCGAAGGTGCTCTCTGTCTTCAGTTTTTCTTTATTCATTTTTCATTTATTGTTCGTTTTGTCCACAAAAAAATTGAGTGGCTGCAGTCAGCGTCCACCGTGGTCGTGGCCCATCGATTCGATGCAGATTTTCACTCAATTGTTTGGGGCATCCATTTAGCCAGACAGCCACCCAAACGACAACGAATCGAATCACAAAAATGTGCGTTTAACGACGTCGTTTTCACTTGCTTCAACACACAACAACAAAAAAAGTAAGCGGGGAGAAAACCAGCTGTCAAATTGCGAGGGGGAAATCGAAGTGAGGTTTAAAATACTCTTAATTTCCGTCAAACTAATTTGTAAAGAAGTTAATTTATTAAATGCTATGACACAAGGCTCAAGTCAAGGGGTTTCCTTGCTGCCTTGCTTAAAAAAAAGGTAATTTAATATTTGAAATGTGCTTCAAGAAGCCCAAAAGTTGTTATATTTGTTGCAACTTCAGTTACCTTGGAAGGGTATTATAAGTTAAGTCGGAAGTTTGCAATGAAAAATATAAAAAACTTTATAAAGTAAATTATATTCTTTTCAATTAAAACAAAGTGTATCAATTACAAAAAAGAAACTAACAAAGAAAAACTTTTCAAGCAAAAATTAAGACATTTTCAGCTTAATTATTATTTTGGAACTTTTGATTTTTCATTTGTATCGATAAATATCGATTTAAGATACCTAGAATTCATATAATTCAATTTTTTGAAGCATTGTCATATATAATTTTGTAACTTTGATTTTTTCACCAAAATTGTATCGATAAATATCGATTTAAAATCCCTGGAATTTATAAAATTCAGATGTTCTTTAAAGGGCGAAATAGCGTAAAATATGTATATAGCCGACATAGCTGCATTTTCCGAATTAGAATTATGACTTCTTTTTAATTCATTTATTTATTATCTTAAATTTGGATTTATCCATTAAAATTCTATCGATAAATATCGATTTCCCATTCGATCAAGTAATTTGATGCAAGTTGCAAGGATGTACAGACTTCGGCTTACTTTTATACTTATTTTTGGTATCCTTTTTATGTCCAATTACGTTCCATTAAACGTAATACGATCCTATGCGATCCTGAGGGTTCATCGTTTAATTTACAACAAAAAAAAAGTGACTTCCTGCAGTAAAACAAACTCATCATACTCATCACTTTGTTTTGACATAAAAAACGTATAAACATTCAAGAAAATTAAGCAAGAAGAAGTTTTGATACTCTTTTATATTTTTAAGTCGAGGTTATGGTATAGAAAATATAGTATAGAATATATATAGTGTATATAGCAATGTATATAGTAATGATATCAATATAAACTCCCTAAAAGCTGATTAATATATTATTATAAACCAATCGTAGGATTTTTTAAGCAACTTCCCCCTTAGGTAACCAATTGTTTTGGTTCATCTTTTCAGAGTTCATTAAAAAATCATTAAATAACTTGTTACAAATATTCTTAGGCTCTCTCTATCTCTCTCTCTCTGCAACTTGTGTAATCAATTGCGTTACCAAACTAATGAATACAACTTTTGCTGGCGACAAAGAAAACAATATGCCGAAAACGCAACCACGAAAAAATACAACAAAAAAAAAAACAAGCTTGTAATATGGGAAACTTCCGTTTTGTGTTGTTGTTGGAAGTTGCTGCTGTTGGAAGTTGCTGTTGTTGGTGGTTTGCTGTTCGTAGTTGCTGGCTACTTGTTGCTGGCGTGGCTGTGGCGGCGCTCAAGTGCAATGACAGCAGCGAGTGCAACATCGCAAGCAGCAAGAGAGCGACGGCAGCTGCCTAAAGTCAAGTTGACAGCTGCTCCTCGGCCGGCTGTCACTTTTGGCGCGTTTTTTTTTTGCTGTCCTCCTACCAAAGGGGAAATGCAAATGGAAATGGAAATGTGCTGCGGCATGCGGCATGTCCAAGTCTGAACCCATTTGCAGGCGGGGTCAAACGCCACAAGCAGCAGCAGCAGCAGCAGCAACAGCGAAAAGCAGGCAACAAGCAAACAAGCATGAAAGCCCAAATACCAAAATCTGCTCAGCAAAAAAAGCAGAAAAAGAAAGAGAGTCTACAAAAAGCATTGGAGCAGACAGCTCGCTCTTGGAACTCGGGCGCAATTTGTAGCCACGACTAGATCAGTACACGGAGGCGAAAAGCAGAGAGTAAAAAGCAAAAAGTACAAAGCAAATTGGCAAAGGGGGCAAGGGGAAAGGCACAACGACATGGGAAAACAATGAAAATAACAAGCGAACAAATAAGAACAGAGAGTGGGGATTACCGACTAACCAAATATCCAGCATTTAAAGATTTTCTACTTGCTGGTTTATTAGTTAAATGCTATTTAAAGAATCTAGTTCCTTATGTTACTTTTAAAATAGTTAAGAAACCTAAAACAACATCATTAGTTACTCAGAAAGTCTCTCTTATGGCACCTTCTCAATGGAGAATCAATTAGCTGGCGGATAAGAAAAGTGGAATACCCTAATCGCTGGAATTAGCGAGAGAAGAGAGAGCTAAAGAAGAGCAGGCGAAGAGCGGCGGGGAGGAGTAACAACAGTAACAACAGCGGGAGAACGTGACAAGAAACGTGACCGTGACTTGGGCTCTTTCTTCTTTCGTCTTTCTTCTCTCCGTCTCTTCTCTTCTTCTTCTTGTCCCTTTCTTCTCGCTCTTTCGCCAGCAGCTAGTGGTAGCTATGTCTCTTTCTAGGCAGTGATCCAGTTCTGCCAACAAAATGAGCTACACGGGGAAAAATTATGTGATCTTTCTCTTAAATAATATATATATTTGTGAACAAATATTTTCTTAACTGAGAATTTTACTAATTTGTGGCACTCTTTAGTTGCTAAAATATTTTATAAATTAAAAACAATTGGTATTTTAAAACAAGTAAAAAAGCTAGCAAAATGTTTAACTTGGTTTTAGGTTATTTCAAATCAATAACTTTCAAGCGAAGCAATTCAAATTCAAATACAAATTTAACAAAAAATGGCTAGATCGACTCGCCAGGACTAGTCACACTTTATTTTAAGTTCCCTTAAAATTCCCTTAACAAACTACAGCCCTCTTGTTTCTCCCTGTGTACTCTGCTCTGCTCAGCTTGGGCTGCTCTGCTCTGCCGCTGCGCAGGCGTCGTTTCCAGGCGAGTGATCCGCATTAGCATAACGCTCATCATTATCATCATTATCATTGCCAGTACGATGGAATGATGTACAATATTCGATGTACGATGTACGTTGTGGGATGTGCGAATGCCAATAATGATCAACGCCACCTTGGCGATCATCGCCGCTCATGGCACACGTATTTGGGGCAATTCATTTAGCGTTTTGCACAGTGACCGCAGCAATTGCAGCTGAAGCGTGCAGAAAAAAAATTGTAAAACAAAAAAATATAAACAATAAAGACGCAGCACGAAAAACAACAACAGAACAGAAATAAATCAACAAAAAAGAAGCGCACAGAAAGAAGACAAAACGGCAGATTGAATATGCAAAAGATGTACTTAACATGGTAATTTTCGGGTCAATATCCTCCAATGACTTACTTTGAAAAACAATAAAAAAAAACTATTATCCTTGAATATGTTTTACTTTCTTATAAATACTTGTGTTTAGGGAATTGTATAATTATACTAAACTCTTTTTATTTGCTGCTTAACGGGAGTATTTTTGAGAGAGAACTTAAAGTTGATCTTTGATTCTTTTGAAACTTGAAAACTTGGTATTTGAGTAAGGATTATATTATCTTAAACCAGAGAAATTTCCAGGAGTATTTGAGAGAGTACTTCTATCTTTTTAAAACTTGAAAACTTGGTATTTGAGTAAAGAAATATAGTACCTTAAAACATAGATATTTCCAGAAGTATTTGAGAGATAACTTAGAGATATATATTGCCCTTCGATCTTTTTGAAACTTGGTATTTGAGTAAAGATTATATTAAACTTAAAACATAGATATTTCCAGGAGTATTCGAGAGAGAACTTACAAGTTGCCCTTCGATCTTTTTGAAACTTGGTATTTTGAGTATAATATTATCTTAAAACACAGATATTTCCAGAAGTATTTTAGAGAAGAAATTTGTCCTTCGATCTTTTTGAAACTTGGTATGTGAGTAAAGAATTATAATACCTTAAAAGATAGATATTTTCAGAACTGGTGCTACAAATCATCCCACAAACCAATGCCATTATCTTCGAGTTAATACTATATATAGTACCCAAAGCAACACACCTTTGGCCACGATCCATCATCGACCTGAAGTCGTGATCGAAGCACAAGGGAAATTCAGCTTGAAAGATAATCTGCGAATCTCCATTGGAAATCTGAGGCGGATGCAGTTGGGGCATGTGTCAATTATGACGCCATATCATTAGCATTACCAATACCATTAAGAACGGATACCGTTGGATACTTTGGTCATTAGGCCAAAAGGAAAAGCAGACAGAGACGAGAGACCACCGACCAGTCACAGTCACGTCGAGCTCTCCATTAGCCAAGCAAGCAATTTGGCCAAAAAAAAAAAACCCACGGAAAACTACTAATAGTTGCCTGGGATTGTGTGGGTGGAAATCGAGGTCAGAGGAATAGAAATTTTTGCGCAATTCCCAGTCAGCTTTTCATTCGAACCTTATCAACTTTTGTGGGGTTTTGTGGGGAGGGAGCTCTCCTCCGATGTGTGGTGTTTACCAAAATGAATTCGCGATAAGCGAGCTCTGTTGGGAAATGCTGATAAAGAGCCAGCTCCATCGATTGGATCATTCACCGGGCGGGCCTTCAGTGTTTGCTTTTTGGTTCCTCTGGCCAAAACAATGCGTGACCTGGCCAAATCAGGGGCTTGAACTAGAGTTTGCTTTTCAATTTCGACTTGATTGCGGATTGTTTGGCCATTAATTTCGGCTTCGGTTGTTGGTCTTGGCCAGCTTTTATTGGAACAGTTAGTTAAGTTGGTCGTTAAATGAAGTGCCTTTACTCAGCGCTCAAAGATAGTTGAATGATTCACCGCTGCTCCTGAACTATTCCGGGGGAACTTTTGTGTGGTTCCATAAAACAATAAATACAGAAATTGACACACAATTGGTAAAAAGGGGAATTTGATTTAAAGCTTTAACTTAGGTGCAGTTCGAAACCTTTCTTGTAAAAAATATAGTTAAAAAAAAGAGTTAACCTGGTCACTTCAACTATGCAATTCGCAGCAGAAAAACCCATAACAATCACACACACAACAATGCAAAAAATAATAAAAAACAAAAGAAACAAAACCAAAAAACAAGTAACAAAAGGCAAAAATAAAACAAAACAAAATCACAACAAATTATGTCACCTGGCAAATGCAGAGCAGAAAGCTGGCTGCATGCCGATATATACTTGCTACCCCGAGGCACCAGACCCAGAAAACGTGCCCAGACTGGAAGTGGAGGTCCAAGCGGTGTCCACATTATGTCATCCAACCATGGAAGGCACAGTCAAAGTCTGAACTTCAATCCACAATCATTACTCCACTTAACTTGCCAGCTGCCTCGCTGAGGTGCACGGCAAGAAATGAAGAAATATCTACAAGATCATGTGGATTTTGAGTCTTTGGATACATGTATAAACTAAGCTACAGATACATTTATTTCGTGGCACAATTTGGCCTTGAGTTCACTATCTGGAGAACCTGATAAACGAATGCCACATGTTTTTTCGGTGGCAACAAGAGGGAAATATTGCAGCGATACGTGTAGATACACATGTATCTGCATCTGTAAGTGCAGCTGAAAGTTGCGTGTTGCGAACTTGCGGCGCTTCGCGGAGCACGTAAAAGATACAGATACAGACAGACATAAAGACAGACATCATATCAGGCAGCAGCAGTTTCTTCTGGCTGTTCTTCTGGCTGTTCTTCTGGCTGTTCTTCTGGCTGTTCTTCTGGCTGCTCTTCTGACTGTTCTTCTGGTTGTGCTTTTGGCCTGAAGTTGCACCTATCTGGGCCCTAATTATTGCCATATCTTGGCTTTGACTCAAACTGTGTCGCCGCCTGATTGAAATATGTTCAGCGGAGACAATGGCAAATATTTGCCAAACACTTTGTAGGAAAACAGTCTTAAAAAAGATAGGTTCTTTGCCGCCAAGTTAATTGACTTGCTTTGTTCAGTTTGGAGATATTTGCTCTTTTTTTGGATACGGAACAAATAGAGATCGATGGAGGCAGTCGTCTCTCGTCAAGATCCCGGCGACAGGCTGCCATTAGCTTGGCTCTTGGCTCTTGATTAAAAGTGAAACCATTTCACTTTGGGAAAGTGCCAAACAATGGCCAAAACGGTTGTTTTCGGTCATTTTCCAGTGCAAACAGTTAGCTCAACACTGAATACTATCCCCACCTTCCTAAACTCGAATCCACACCCACCCGAGCTGAACTTGAATGGAAGACGACGGTTTCTTTTTCTCGTACTCCCTTCAGTACATTTTTGTGAATGAAATGCGACGACGACCTCAGTCCGAGGTTCGATGTCCATTGTCCGCATTTATGACATTTAGCGGCCACTTGGTAACGGTAAACTGTTTAGACGGACTTAAGACATGCTAACTGCACTTTATAAGCCTCATATTTTGTCCGTCGATCGTAAAAATTATCATTATCATTATCACTATGCCGCTTCTGCTATATTCCTACGTTTTCCCTTAGCAACTCAACTCCCCTGCATTCCATTTTCTTTTTTATTTGTGAAAGGTTGTGCATACTTATCAAGTCCAAGTGCTGAATGGAAAAATGTACCTTTCACTTCGCTGGTTGCTGTATAACTGTATAACAGTATGCGTTTAACCAGAATTCACCAGATGGTGCAAGCTTGAATACATTAGAGATCTTCTTGGGTGCTACTTTTTAGGATACTTGTTAAGTGGGTGAAGTTTTTTTAAAAAAAAGTTTAAAAAGTTGGAAAATAAATTTATTTGTTTCTTTAAACGTTAATTTTACCCATGTATAACAGTTTATTGGGCAAGTAT
>VNJS01006881.1:0-36233 GCA_008042575.1 Drosophila watanabei
ACGCCAAATCTAGAAGTGCGTATGTCAAAATCATCATCTTTAACAACAGTGTTTAGTGCGTCTTCCAGATTGCCCATTTTGGCTACATGTGGCACGCAGATAGCTGGTGGCTTAGGCGTTGTTTTAACCGGCAGTTCGCTGCCAGCTACACTTTTATGAGGCGCATTTTCTTGCTCGTCTTCAACTTGGTCATCCAGATCCATTATTGCATCCGCTTCTTCAGCAAGCTCTGCGAAGCGATTGTTTTGAAGTGCAGCTAAAGAGGTAGTAGCCGTTGTGTTGTTTTGACGTCCCTTGGTTAGGTCGTATGGTTTAGCCTTGTGAATTATTTTCGTTGCTTTGTCAGCTCTCTTTTTATTTTTTGGAAGAGAGATCCTAGGCATTTGAAATGGACAATTTGTGTTTTGCGTTACATTATTGGCTTCGCATACATTACTAGCTGTTGAGCTGCTTGTTAAGGAGCATGTGCTGTTAGTTAACGTAGCCGCAACTGTGTTAAATGAACTGATGTTTCCATGAGTAAATGACAAGGTGCTCGTCGTAGTTGTTGTTGTTGTTGCAATGTAGCTGTTGATATAACTACTAGCATTGATAGCATTATTTAATTCATTTGATAGGGTGGCACGCAGATCTGCAGGTGCACCAGCAATTTCCCTCATCTTATCAGATTGCCGCTCTTTACCAAGCTGGCTTTTATCAAATGAGTCTTCCATTCTTCAGCAACTAGCAATATTTGTTAACACAAATATTAAAGTGCCGCAAACAATTAGAAGTTGTTGATCTGTTTACGCTTTAAATCAAAAATGCAAACCCCCGGCCGCGACAGCGCGCAGAGCGGGGGCGGTATACTTGCCTCGTAAGCGGACTTGGTTTGTTTATCTTTTCTTCGTACCTTTTACCGACACCGCGAGCAGTGTCTAGACATAGATCCGCATGCGAGATAAGCACACAATTGTTGTTAGACTTTATTTATTTATATTTTATTTTATTTTATTTTATTTTTTTCCTTTGGCGAAAAAATAAATGACTTGAAATTTTAATTGACACATTTAATTTACGATTTCCATGAATTGAAATTAAATCGAAATGCCTTCGTTTCGATTAATGAAGTAATTTGTTTTATCTTGCCGAATTAAATTCCGATCAAAGGGTCTAATTCAGCGACATCAATCTGGGCACACGCTCAATCTATAATTAAATGCCACAACTCCTGCTTCACCTTCCTTGGGTTTTGCTACCTTTTCCGCTCTGTCAGCTGGCACAAAAAAAAAATAACATAAGCACGATGTAAATGTTGATTTATGACAACCGCAAACACACACACACACATCTGTGTGCTCCCAATCACACGCAATCTTGAGCGCCCGAAAGCATGCTACAAAAAGCATTATTTATCGATGGCAGCCGCAGCAGCTGAAGGCGGTCCGTCGGTCGTTCGCATTTAAAAGCAGATAGCTTGGATCCAGCCGAAATTAGAATTGCCTGTTCTCCCGTAAGCCGGGGAGCTCAACCGAAGCCCCCCCGGAAAACCACGAAAAACCACCCTGTCGCCGCTCCCACATACATTTCATATTCAGCTTGAGTAAACAAAATGCGTCAGCCACATGTCAATTTGCATCTGCGTGTGTTTTTCTGAGTGTGTTTTTAGTCTGTGTGTGTGTGTGCTTGCCTTTATCTCAGCTCTGCTTCTCTTCCCTGCCTTCTCTTGTCTCTCCAAGCTGTGTTTATCTTTGCCTCGCATGTGACAGAAATGAAAAGCTTAAAATTTCATTTCAAGCCTATTATGATTGTTTACACACAATTGCCGGCGATAGAGGGGGAAATCCAAAAACGGTTACCTTTGCAATTTTCACTTCTGTTTCCGGTACATTAAGGTAACTTTACTCTTTGTTTTTCTTAATGAAAGGTGCTCTAAGCTCCTAAGCTAAGCTTTTTCAATGAAACAAAATATATTAATTTGTATAGTTTAATTTTAGGCAAATATATGAATAATAAGAATAATAAGAATGCATACAGAGAAGAAAAGTTAATTACAAAGTAGTGAAAAAAATATTACGAATAATATTATATCTAAAATACCTTTCTTTTCGGTATATCGATATTTTATTTATACATTAAATATCGCTTCTTATGTGACAATATCGATATTATAAAATCAAAAAGCTAATATGCTTGTATAGATATTTTTCTTATTTATTGATTATATTAAAGAAAACAATACTAAATTTATAAGTTCGAATATCATATAATTATATTTGAATTTTAATAAATCACCTGCATAAACCACTCCGATTGAGTCTGCAAATTTTAATTTAAACAATTTCTTTATACGCTTTTCATTTATTACAATTTATTAATACAATTTAAAACAACAGTGCTTTTATAAATAAATAATATAGAGCTTAATGCTATCAGGGCATTAAAAATTCGCATAAAGCAACTTAAATATTTATATACAAAACCAGGGCCGAGAAGAGAAGGTGTCGCTCTACACGAGACCTTCGCCATAAACTAATTTCTAGCTCATTTCACCCGCACACACGTAGAATGGGTGGTTTTTGGCCTTCTGCTAAATTTAGCACACACTTTCAAGAGCTGAAAAACCTGGCGAAAAAGAAACCCAAATGGCACTTGAAGCCCAGCAGCAGACTCAGCTTTTGAGGGTCTTCTGCCCCATAATTATTTACATATGCAAGAGTACCTTGGGTTCTTTTTTTTCTGTGTTTTTCCGGCTAATTGCATTTTAATGCGCATTATTTAGCTGGCCATTGCATGTTTTTCAGGTGCTTGCCGCGCCAGAAATATGCATTAAACGCAGCGTTGCAACGTCGACGTCATGGCTGTCGTTGTTTGTTTTTCTATTTAGCATAAATAAATTGCATATGTGGTATATGCAAATTTTCTGTGCTGTGTGTCCGTGCCGTTGTTACACACTAAATGGATGTGGAAGCATTTTATTAGGTAAGCTGTGGGCCAGATTTGCATACTTGTGGCGGTGCGCAATAAAGTTTGTGGCAGGAGGATGGCCCAAAGTGTGCATAAATCTCGAAATTCACCTCCAACTAGGGGATTAATCCAAGTGTTTGCAATACCTGCTCAGCGTCTATTTATTCTGCACTTTGAAGCCACTCAATATGGTTGGGAATAAGGGAAAATCAATGCATCTTCATATTTTACCTTGTAGCTCCCTAATGATTACCAGATACAAATCCCTTTTGAAATCCCTGCTGATTAAATGAGGGAAATCCAAAAAATTCCACTCAATGTAAACAGAAATTTTAGCTATCGTAAAGTGCAGTGAAAATATTAAGCCAACTGCAAGTCACCCTCGATTCACAAGAGAAAAATCAACGGAATCGGTATACAGGAACCCCGAAATTGTGCAGTGAATTGTGCTTCAAATCAAAGTCAAGAAGGAACAACTGTTGGCTGAGATGTTTGACTGACTGACTTGGCCATTGTTTGCTTTTTGGCGAAGAGAACGAAGAGTATCTGTTGCCTGAAATGCACAAAACGCTAATCATTGCCACGGAAATGGCCCAAAAAAAAAAAAAGAAAGAAGAGTGACTGCCTGATCCACTCAATGAAGGATGGTAGCTGTATCTCAGCGTCATCCCTCCTGGCTTGCTCTACTAACAAACATCTTTATTATGCACCAGCCGACATCCTGCCACCTTCGTCCTTTTTTTTGGCACACCGCAAAAGTGTGCTCGGCATTTTCTTAACCATTTCCTTGGCTCTCTGGCATTCTTTTGGTCGTCGCCACTGCCTTTTCATGAATAACAAATCAGGCTAAAAGACAAAATCTTTTCTACACCCAACACATTCCCTGGCCGGATCTCTAGGATTCCGGAGGTCGGCGGGGTCTATAGCCTGGCCGGGCAAAAGCCGCAAGTTCTATGCATACAAAACTACGGCGAGCACGATGACGAGGATGAAAACCTTAAAAACAAAAAGCGAGCACAAAAAGGATGTTTAGCATGGGCTAGGAGGAAGGGATAGTAAGGCAGGCAGCCAGCCTAGCAGGCAGGTTGGCAGGCTGGAAAGGCCTCCTCTGGCCTCTGGTCCACTTTCGTTGAATTGAAAAGAAATTGTGCAAAAAACACTTGAGCCGAGCTCTTTTCAGTTCTATGTTCTTGGCTCTCGGTGTTCTGGGCTCTCGATTCAGAGTTCTCAACGTCGCCGTCAAGTGTTTGTCAAAGTTGCCCCAGGTTAGGCCATGGAATTGTTGCCGCTTTTTGTTCATTTCAAAAGTAGCAAATCAAATGACGTGTGACAAGTGCGGTCTGCAAGGATATTTATGCGAAAAGCTCGCAAATAACAGGCTCAGCCGGCAAGGACGTTGGGGGAAAAATATGCATAAATAAAATGGTAATAAGTCAACAGCAACACAAGAAAGAGGAAAGTCGAAGACATTTTCTAAGGTGAGTCCTGGCAGTTTGTGAAAAGCGAGGAAAACTAAAACTAAAACTAAATATTTTTGGGCTCCTGGTTTTAATCAATTTTAAGGAAGAGGGATTCATTTTCAATCTAAAAGAGTAAATACATTTAGATTGAAATAATTTAATGTTTAATTTAAAATTGTGTAAAAAAGCCCTGTATTTTTGTCATCAAATCAACTGTAATTGCTATTTCCCTTCGTAATTTGATAATATTTTATTTTCGTCAAGAAATCTCAACCCTAAACGAGAACTTCGATCAACTCAAGCATGCAGAAAGCATTGTGGGGGCAATTTCATTTAAATTTTTCCAATTTCTCAAAGCAATTTGCCAGGTGAAATTCGATTCCTACCTGAGAGACAGAGAGAGAAAGCGAAAACATGAAAATCACAGAAATCTTATTTCAAAATCAATGCGAATTCCAAACGCACGTATTTTATGTGCCGACTGGAAAAGGCAAACGCTCGAGAGAACACTCCTCCCCTCAAGGATACGGCAATATTTTCAACCTCCGGCTGAAGTCATTTGCCTTGGCAACCCATCCAACCACAATCTCACTTAACAGTAGCCGTGTGCAGGAATCGAAGTTACAGATACGAAATGCTAAACCCATATGTATATATATAGCTGAGAACTGAGAGCTCTGTCTGCTTTTGCGTATTTCCAATTCCCAGCACGCACATCCTGCGGAGAGAGACAGCTATTTTTAGAGGAGTTTAAGCACATAATACCCGAGCTCACCTCGATAATTACAGATACGCACACAGACAGTCGGTTAATGCAAATGCATAATGCCCTGCCCTGGCCTGGCTGTATCTTTGCCTTTTCCCATATTCCCCGCAATTCACAGCCTGATGCTGATGAAATGAATGTTGAGGCGGAAATTTAATGCCAGAAATTGCAAATTTCCTGCTATCAAAAACTTGTCGAGAATGGTTTCGAAGGATGGCTTCTGCCTGCTACCGCCACATGTTGCAGAAACGCTTAGCCAGGTATCCTGGCTTATCCTCGTTCTGGTTGTTATGTGTGTATTTGCATATTTGATTTGCAGACTTATGTGGCTGCTGCATCTGCTGTTTCTCTTGAATTTTGGTTAAAATGTTAGCAATCTCAAATTAAGCAAACTCTGGGGCCACATGAATTTTTAGAAAGTTATTATTTATACAGAAAATATATATTATACTTATAGGTAAAGTTTAGCTGAAGATATTGTTCTATCTCTTTTAATTCTACCTAATTTCAAACACTTTCTTCTTCAACCTTGTTCTTAATTTTTTTAACCTTGACTTGATCCAAGAGATATAGTTTTCTGAAGCTCAAAAAAGGGCAAAATATTGCTAGATTATCGCAACCTTTGCACTCAACTACGACAGTTTGTCAATAATAAAATAATGACATTTTTTAAGTAAACTTGATCTGTGGCTTTTGGCCCAGGCCTGTCGCTGACTGATTAATTGAGGCGAAAAGAACGTTGGCCAAGTTGGCCAAACTGCCATGATTGATAGTTTAAGTTGGGTTTAATGAGGCCTGCTGGCCTTAAGCCTCCCCACAAACAAGTTTATGTATTTTTCGTGGCCTAACGATCCTGCCTCTCCAACTGAAGTTCCTCTCTTTCATTAAGCGCTTCCCGTCACGCATTTCGCATCGTGAGTCACGCACTTTGTTTATTAATATTTATACATATTTAATCGGTTACGCAAAACTTAATTAAACTTTGCCACATCGCACTTTTGGGCCCCTCCTTGGGCATCCCCGAAACAAAAAAATGAGCTGAGGCCTTGCATGACCACGCTGACAAATTGCCTGCGAGGATGGCAATGGATGAGTGGTTGGGCAGTGGGCGGGTGTCGAAGGATATAGCAGGGCGGAGGAGAAAATGTCCAGTGCCGAAAAGCAATTTGCAAGCTAAATGATGATGGTGCTCCGCACTTTGTTATGCAATTTTTAGCAGGACAGCGATGTGCTCTCGTGTTTGAAATGCAAATTCTCCCAGCGACAATTAATTCTGTCTCTGTTTATGGATGAGTCCGTGACTGTGTGTGCACTGAACAAAAGGTGACAAGGATAAAAAATGTCAGGGGATTGTGACTTGAATTATAGAAAGGTAAATAAATTAAGAGAATTGTATTCAGTTTTTAGAAACTATAGAAACGAGAGTGACTAAAAATGTCACACAAAATAAGATAGCTTTTAGATAAAACATAGTATGAGCTAGGGAAAGCGGAAACGATAGTGCTCTCAATACTGAAATTTCATACCTAATTCAACGTAAAAGTAAACTGTTTCATTTTGAATTTATTTTTACGTTTCATTGAATTTTCTTTCAGTGCTTACTTTTCCATCGAAGCCGCAAACTAGGCTACAATTTGTTTGGGCTAAAGCCGAAAGTTGTTACAATTTGATGGGACATCATCAATTAACTGCGTACACAACTGTACTTGGCAAGCAGTGGCGTAGCCTAAGAGGGGGACTTGTTAAAGGGGGCTGATTTAGCGGGATTTCATCTATGGCGTCCTGCGGTTTCCGCTTACTGGTCAATTGCGAAACACAACAAAAAAATAGAGGGGGAAAGGAGGACGTAAAGTTGTTGCTCTCTGCACGCTTGAAAAGTTTGCCGTATCCTTTTAGCGTTAACTGTACTTTTTTGTTAGTTAGTTGTCGCTGCACTTGTTGTTGTTGTTGTTGTTGGTGCGCTCTAATTCGCCGTTAAGTGGCTTTTGGACATTTGTTGCAAAACTTTTCTCCTTTTCCCCCCCCCAGCCTCATCTTTAGATCCTGGTAGTGCTCCTGCTCCTTGTACTGCCCCCCGCTGCTGTTGTGGCTTCTGTTATTCTGCTGTCGATACTTTTAGCTGTGGTTCTTTCCCGCAGACAATGCTGGTAAATGCCTGCGGGTTAAGTCCTGCTGCGGCTAATGAAGGTCCAGGTAACAGGATACAGGAATGAAAAGCAGAATAGAGGCGCTTTAAAGTGCCTTCATGCTGAGTACAAAAAAGAAATAAACTCAGTGACAAAGGAACTCTGGCCAAATTGCCTTTTCAATTGTCGCAAACTCAAGTTGAAGTGAATAGAAATGGGAATTAGTTTTTGGCCTGTGGGTTTCTAACCAAAACAATAGAGCCCCGAACTTTCCTAAATCAACTTGGCAACCATTTTCGAATAATAAAAGAATTCACCGCTAAAAAATACAAAAAAAAATACAGAGATTTAAACGTCACGGATTATTATTTTTATGTATAAACTGTTCTTAAATAAATATATCCCTCAAAACCAAACGATCAACATAATATTTACGCCCACGAAAAAAATCTATTATAAATATTTACACATCAACTTTCCTTTCGTTATTCGCAAACATGGCAAAATAAATACGAAATAAATAGAAAAGTGGGCTTGAAAAAATAATAAACAAATATATATGCTGAAATTGATTATTCAAAATAACTATTTATTTAAATGGTGTGTGTATAAATAAATACACAGAAATCCTCGAATCCTGTTTTGGGGGATTTTTTTAATCGATTCCCCATTGGCCTTCTTGCAAATTTCCCCGTCATCCTGTCATGCGTCGGCATTTTTATCCTTTTTATATGCCTCACCGATAGAATGCCATTTTGGCGCTTTATCCGCAATCGCAATCTCGATTTGATGACCATTTCGCCGCATAAATAAACCAATAATTTAATTTTAAGCCCGCACAGCCAGCGACGGCACCTGAGAGCCGAGCAAACAAAGCGATGCCATCCACGGGCAATGAAAGCCAAAATGGCCATCAGGAACACGAAACGAACACATGTGCACATATCCTTCGTGTGTCTGTGTGCACTGGGAAAAAATCTGATCAAAAATGGTTGAGTTAAAACATTTTTAATTAGTTTCCTGGCTTGAATGGTCAGGAGATTATAATCACCTTCCATCAGTCTGATAATATATTAGCTTTAAGAAGATTTAATTTAATAGGTTTCATTGATATTTTTTATGGTAAAAATTTAAGCTTTAAAATCTTCAAAACTCCTGTTTCATTTGCTTTTTTTTCTGCGTGTGATCATAAAGCCTTACGAGCCAGCGGGTGGCCTATAGATGGTGGTAGCCGTTGCCTCATTGTTATGGACAATGAAGCCGGAAGACAGCCAGAGATTTTACGGCGCACATTTTATGTGCAAAAAAAGAAACACAGAAAAACACAGAAAAAGGAGCAGTGGACGATGCTGGCTCAGGGGAGAAGTTGTTTTAATTACAGGCACATGGCGTTCGTGCGGAGGCGGAACGTCTTGCCATTTCAGCTGCTCCTAATAACCGACTGACACTCTTCCAAAGCCTGAATGCAGGACTCGCAACGAGTCCTGAATACGTGTGAGTGACTGCCTGTCTATCCGAGTGTGAGTGTGTATGAGAGTGTGTGTGTGCTCGGTACAGTCGCCGACAAAAGGCAAAGCCTCTCGACGTGACCGTCTCACCCATTACGTATGCAAAATTTAATTTCGCAAATGAAAACGGGGCACAGAAAGGGTAAGGCAAGGCGTGTGGAGATCCTGTCTGAGAGTCACAGTCCACGTGGCAGTTGCAGTCGCAGTCGCAGTCACACAGTGACCGGCAAAAGTCATGGCTTGCACTTAAAATTAAAATCACCGCCTTCTCGTTGGCACGAGGCCCCACATTTGTTCACAACGGCATTGTCTGCAAGCAACTATGGACCATGCTCTCTCCTCACCCTAACCCCCAATCGCCTTTCCCCCCCGCAGTCAGACACAATTTAACAAATTAAAAAAATGAAAGACCTAAAGGATTGAGGGCTGCCTGGCTGCTGGTGAAGGAAGGAAGCGCCGGCAAACCGGAAGGGACAGCGCAGTGAAACGGCCGTGACCAAGAGATTTGCCTGGCGAGGCGAGAAATATGCAAAGGGCTTCAAGGGAATTGCCCATAAAAAGCTCATCTAAGTTTTAGCTGCCAGTGTGAGTGACGAGAAATAGGAAAAGGGTATCTGCCATGATTTCATATGATGCTAAATTAAAGTTTAAACTTTGATTAAGAGGAAGTAAACTGAAGAAGTTGGAGTGCAGGTAATAGGGGTTATTAAGAACTTTGTGCTTCGGAATTTGTAGATATTTGAAAGGGACTTTAAATGGAGTCTTAAATCTTGCTATGATTTCTTGAACTAAATTTACAAAAATTGTACCCTGGATGTGATGATTCTTGAGCCTTTAAATTATATTCCTGCTTAAGTTTCTTATGTATAACTTACTCAGTGGAAATTTATAGTAATTAAATCCATTTAGTCAACAAACACTTACCTGAAAACAAAAAAGGTAAGACATTAGATAATATTATAAATATAAATGAAAGTAATTAACAAATTTATGTTACTTTAATATATTTAACTTTACTTAAGATGAGTTTATTTTGTAGGTATTTATTTTCCAATATTGAACCTTATAAAAACTGATATAGAACTTCATTCCATCTAATAGAATATTTTCCTATTCAAAACCCCCAAAAAAACCTTAAATAAACTCTAACCAAAACGAAGTGTTAACTAACGTTAACGTATCCCATCCTTTTTCTAACCCAAATCCTGTTTTAAACTAATCCGGCAACTTGGCAGCCAGTCCTCAGCTTTCGGTTCCAGACCGCTCATCATGTATTCTGGCATTTTTCCGCCCAAAAAAGAGCCGTCGGAACCGGGGCCAAGACCATTCCCCAGACACACGACCAGAAACGGAAACTTTTCGACCTTTTCAACCGAATTCAGAATGTGAGCATAGATGGCAGCGGGATTTGCAAGGGACGTGCATGATTCATCGGATCGGGGACACGGGGTCTCCCCGATGCTTTAATACGGTATTAAGTCATTTCATTTATTATTTAAGCCAAGAACTGTGGGCTGTCAAAAATGCAATCGCCATAGAGCAGGTCGCAGCTACCAAAAAAAAAAAAAGAGAAAAAAGAATAGGGACATGGTGGCAGCTTGCAGCGAAATTCAATTACGGCCATGATGGCAGCCAACGGCAAATGGCGGGGGTAACGAGACGTAACCGTTGTTTGCCCATAAATTGTTTGTAGTTATGTCAATAATGTGTGCTGCCATCGCTGATGTCGATGCTGGAGAGCTCACGGCAGCCGTCGACATTTTTTGCCTTCCTGCCTGCCATGTGTCAATGGGGAAAAAGCGCGCAATAAAAACGGAGGAAAAAGGAAAATGGAAACGCCAAAGCATCGCCATTTTCCAGGGCAATTCAGCATCGCTCCGTCTCTCTATATATCTCTATATCCTTACATGTGTTCATAATTTCTGCAACAGCAAAATGCTGACTGACGCAGCAAGAACTACGCGGCGGAAAACGCAAAGAAAGCAATAAATATTGTGCAAATAATGACATAAATATTTGAAATACCTGGGAAAAAGCACTGCGAGGGCAGATAGACAGCTTTTTAAATATAAAACTATGTGCATGTTACCCAACAACTCAATCAGATTCCCCGTACAAAAAGTTATCCAACTCGATTGCCATTGCCATTAACTAATTAACTGTCATGTTCATTGCACATTTCGCAGTTAAGTACTTTTCAATTGGCCCGCTAATTGGATCACTTGAATAGTCCTGTATTTTCCCCCACCCGAACATCAATTTTAATAAATCAATAAGTATAAATATAAAGTAAAAGTTATAGTGTGCGGCAAGTTAACCTTCACGGCAGTCATGGTCGTCAGAGCTGTCCGCTGTCCCTTGGGCGAATTGTTCAATCATTGAGCTAATCAACGGTAGCTAATGGCTAGGGAGAGCCAAAGGACTGAAAGGACAAGCCACGGCGCTCGGGTAATTGCAGCTCGTCGTTTTGGGGGGCGGGTTTCCTGTTAGACAACTGCTTAATTGGCCTTCGTGGCTCGTGCCGCAAGTGGAAAATGTAATGAACTGAGGGCGCAACGAGCCCTAAGTTCTCGGGAGCTCTCTAATTGAATGCTTCTGCCCCCGATCCTGGGCTTGGTGGCTTGATGCAGTCCCGGGTGCAGTACTGCCACAAAATTCCACTTGAAATTGACTTTTTGTGGCGGGCGAGTGGTATGCGTGCCGCAGCTAATGCAGTTGCCATTCTCTGTGTGTTTGTGTGGCAGCCCGAAAGTATGCTTGGATTTCCTTTGAGGATCCAGGACGACTAGGAGCGCGTGGAATTTGCAGCAGATTCAATCAGCTTTTGGTGAAGGTCTCCCAGGATTTTCACAATAAGCTCTGTGACACTCGAAAGGAATCTTTGTAGGACTCTCTGCTGAACTATTAAGTATCTAAAGTTGTTAGAAAACTTTGGTACTTGAGTTTCCTGATCTGATTAATAAACACTTTACTCATGTCTTATATCTGTTGATTTCTTTATGCACTGTAAGGCTACTATTTTAATATTTATCGTACATTGTACATCACAAACCCAATCATACATTTAGGCCCAATCATCATAACTCATGGCAGATTAATGCCTCCACTCGCACAACTACAATTCACTCTCGGCTGCCTGCTCCCTTTCCCTGGTGATTTTCTTTTTGGAACTGCCACATTACAACAATTCATTTATATTTATATGTGTGGCAGGCTTTATGGCATGCCTCGTTCCTCGCTTGCAGCCATTAATCAGCATTAAAAGTGTCAACAACAACAGCAGCAGCATCGGAATTGGCAACGGAGGCGCCACGAAAGCGGCCACAACTCCTTCTCCTGGTGAGGGGTATGCAAAGTAAAATGTAGAGAGTGGAGAGTCGAGAGCGAAAAGCTCTCATAAATAGCTCTCTAGCAGGTGAGAGCGAAGGAAAGCATTGTCATAAAGCAATCAGCAGGTGTTTGTCATATTCCTGAGAACCCCCCAAGTCCGCCAGCCTGTGTAATTTATTCTCCACGGCAAGTTGATAAGACTTTCCTTCGCAGCGTTTCTTGCCCCATTGTTGTCTATTCCGGGTCGGTGTGTTTTTCATCTGGGCAAAGGGCAATTGTTTTTCGGGGGCGGCGGCGAAAAGGGGTCGAGTGTCTGCAGTGGGAACTCGGGAAATGTGCTGAAACTGAAGCTCGGCTTCGAGAAACTTTGCATGCGGAAATTTCCTCTCAACATTTCGTCAGACATGGTAACTTGAGCCGAAACGAGTACAAGTAAAATAAATATATTTACTTTTCTGGCATACACAAAGCATATATGTGTAGGTATATTGATAAAAAGCAAACATCATTTTATTTTAACGAGTTAAAGAGAGGTTTTTATCACTGTGGAAATTGTAGCAATATAAACTGACGCATTAAACTTTAAGGTCTCTGAATTCATTTTGTTATTTGGTTCACAAACTTGTCCAGTCCAGAAATTTAATCAATGAAAATGCTTTCACAAAATTCCATTTTCCTTTCCTTTTTTGGTCAAGGTTCTTCAAGAAAAAAACGAAATATTATTAAACTTTCTCGCTGAAAGTTTGTTCGACAAAAAACCTTTTGTTCGAAATGTTTTGCATTTAAATGAAATTGAATAAACCGCTAATCCAATTCAGTGGCTCACGGGGGGTCCGAGGTGGCGTTGGCCAAACAAAGGTTAAGCCAAAAGCTAAAACTTGGCCAAAAGCTGGGACCACAACCGGTTTTCATTGGCATGTACTGGCAATTAATTTGCATGCGTGGCCATTTTAGAGTTTACACGCCGACAAAGCATTTCCCGAGCTACACATTCCTTTTCCCCGTTTTCCGCTCGATGAAAGCCACAAGAGTCGGGAGCGTTTTGCCGGAAAAGCGCATCTAATGCGTGTGCGTGTGTACGTGTGTGTGTGTTTGAGTGTGTCTGCTTAATGTGGCGCAACGGGACATTGGGTAAAAAGTGCCAGAGAGGATTTCCGGTTTGCCCATTTATCCTGACGCCCCTCTTGGTTTTCATTTCGTTAAGTTAATCAAAGTTTGTGCTTCCTTTTTCTTCTGCGACATTTGGCAGCAAGGCAGACAGCCAGACGAAAAGCTTAAAAGTTGTCTGTCAAGCTGAATAGATGAAAACAGATCGCTACGAGCAGGAAAAGACAATGATTTGGCCAAGTTTTCAGCATTATCTGAGCCGTCAATGATTTTTGGAGAGAAAAAATGCATCCAAAGGGAATATTTTATAGCAAAAGTCTTTTGTTGCTTTTAACTTCAACTTAAAATTAATGAAGTATAAATTTGACGCAAGTCTCTTAAACTCTTTAAATCTTTATAAGAACAAACTCAATCGCATTTCCCTATCCCAGAAAAAACTGGTTCCAACTCCTATCTAAGGACATCAACCGACTCAATTACCGACAACCAACAATTTATGATACTTCCCATCAAAAGGGACAAATCGAAAGCCCACAAAAAAGTTCACAAAGAAAAAAAATATGAATATGTCGCGTTGATTTATAGCCAATACCAAAAATTGATTGCCTATATATATAGACTCACACACATAAATACAAATACATGTCATATATGTAAGCCGAGTGAATAAATCGAAATAAATCTGCTGATTTAATTGAGAATAAAGCAAGTCGCTTGGGATAAAAGCATTTTTATGTCCGCCAAAGGACAGGCGCTACCGGAAGTCGAATGCAACAAAGATTAGGGGAAGCGGAATGCATTTGCTACTCCTACCTCCTACCTCCCCTCCCTCGGGAAAATTTACAGCGCACTATAAACCGCAGTGGAAAAGCACATAAAGTGCCCGGGTAGCGGCAGTAAAATATGAAATGCCATAAAGATATACATATATACAAAACAAGGAGCCCTAAACCCCAAACAGCCACAAAAGTAACATAATTTTCCGCTTGAAATGCGCTGCAAAGCGTTTCCCATATTTTGTAGACCAGTGTGTCTCATTCTGCATTATTTATACACACAAACACAGAAACAGGACTACACACATCGCAGGACCTATGGAAAAAGAGGCGGCGGCGGCGGCAATAATAAATTGAGAAGCGCAAAAGATTTATAGGCGGCCGTCGAAGGAGTTTCCGAGTGGAGCTGCAGCCGAGACTCATTTTATGCGATGTAAAGTAAAAGTTTTGCCTGGCCACGCCCCCTGGACACCTGCTCCTGCCCCGAAAACCCAGCCCACTCTGACCAAACATTAAGGTGAAATGTATGCGCCTGAAGGTATGCAGCATTTTGTCTACGGCTCACAGGACGAAACGAAGGGAAATTGCGGCCAGGTGCTTGTCACGCACCATGGTCCTTGTGGCTCCACACACACACACACACACACAGACTCAGTTACATAGCAAAGACACCCACACGGACGTCAATCAATCATGGCTTCCCGGAGCCGACCGATGAGGAAGCGTATCCTTGTGGCCGCCTGCCTGTGTGCGGGGTTTTCGGTTCCATTTCGTCGTTACGTTGCCTGCAACAAATCGCCATAATGTGCGGTGTTTGCTGCACTTAACGAGTACATACTCCCTACACACTCATACACACACTCGGAACGAACCACTTTTGTGGTCAGTGCTGTGCCATTGCGCCATCAATCAGCAACGCTTCGATACGCTCTCAAAATTTAATTGACTTTGATTTTGTAAAGTTTGACATGTGTCCTGCCATTTGCAGAATGAGTGTTTTGTGAGCGATGACTGTCTAATTTGCCTCGCTTTGTGTCCTGATTAAGTGACAAATGCCTGATGTTACGCGAAATTTGTTGCTAATATTAGTACAAAATAGAAAAGAGCTAAAGATAAAATTTCAAAGAGGTGTTTTCAAAATTTAATGGAATATGTTCGATTTCTAAAATTGCCAATAATTGCATTTTTAACTAGAATAACTCTGTCGAAGCGGAAGTCCAATATAAAGTAAAAAATTGCAATATTGTGGTTACAGGTTTTGTAATTGAAATTATTATTTGATTGATGGTTTTGCAAATGCATTTGATTTTTTAAAGGAAAACATTGAATATCTTTTTTTTCCTCTGGGAAAAAATTAAAGTTCGATGTAGTTTACAATTATTTATTTACATAGTTGTTAATTTAATACAAATAATTGCTTTTTAATCTTTATAATCAAACCAAGTTAAAAATTTCCTTATTCATGAAAAGCCTCTCTTTATCGCAATTAAATTATTCATTATCAAATTTCCGTAATCGCATAAGAAGAATGAGGAAATAAATTAAAAGCTTCAAAAAGTTGTAATATAAATTGTAACTCAATTACCGCGTTCATTTGTAATTTGCAAAGCTGCTAACCTTTTTGGGGAATTTATTACACACATTTGAGCAGCCAAAATATCATTTGGCATAATTATACTTCTCACCCAGCCCTGGTTTCGCAGCTTCGCAGCTTCTGGCTTCTTTGCCACATATATATTTTTGTAATTAACACCTCTAAATTAAGAGTCGACGTGACTCAGTGGCGAGACGAGGCCGAGAAAAACTGGGAATTATACAGAGAGGTGAGCGGAGAAACAAACACTCCGCGAGAGATAGAGAGAGAGACTCAAGCTCACCTAATTGAAACGAGCCTTGTCTCGACGTGTTGCAAATTAGTAAACAGAATCTCGACTGCACATTGGCGAAATCTGCGGGTTTGAGGCGACTCTAAAGTCGGGCGTTAAATTATTTATGAAAGCCACTGGCAACGCACACACTCGGAGCCAGTTTGAGCCACATTAAGTCACAGATGAGCCCACGGACCTGGCAAGGACTGGGATACAGGAAGGCTGGAGGCCAGGCAGCTCGGCAGCCTCACTGTGTGCCAATTAATTATTCATAATTAGCTGCTGACTAAATGTTTAACTAAATCAGAGGACGTCTGCTCCCTCCACGGCTGGGTGTTTATTTAAAAAATGACATTACGAACGCAATCCGTGGTGGCCCAGGGGGCCGACTCGGCAGGATGGATGTTTGCCTTTGGGTCCAGAGCCAAATTAAAAGCCGGCCATTAGAGAGCGCCAGCGTTAATTGTGATTTATGCAGCAGGTTTTGTTCTCGCTTAGGAAAGTTCTTTTTTTAAATAAAAATATGAAATGCCCGAAGGAATTAACCTGGATTACTTTTCTTGTATTTTATATTTTCCATAAATCGATGGATAGGTAGTTTAAGCTATAGAAAAGTTGACCTACTAAACTATTCTATTTAAATAAGTAAATGGAAACAGTCTCTGAATAATTTATTGAGGTTGTATATTGTGCAATGAATTTTAAATTAAATTTTTTAATTAAATTTTAATTAAATTTAACTAGAGTTTAAAAGTTAAAATTTTAGCTTAAGCTTAAACTTTGCTTGTGGAAGTTAATACTAGGAAAACTAGGAGTGTTTAAATATGGTTCCAATCACCATAATGAAATTACATTTAATCATATAATATCACAGTTAATCAAAATTAATCATAAATATAAATACATTTTAATCTATAATGAGCTGTTAGCTAAAATTTCATTATTTAAAAAAATATGATTTTGCCGCAACTTCGGACACCTAACTAATAAATAAGAACATTTTATTTATTCCCTTAAAACCTGACAGCAGTTTACGACAACAAAAATTCCCGGAAATCATTAACAGAGCTTTCTGAGAAACAGAAAAGAAAATCAGCGGAAATGCCGTACCAGGAGGACACACCACTCGCTCATTAAATACTCCAGGAAAAAGCACACCTTGAAGGCAATCTTTCAGAAGTTGCACCATTATGTCCTGTGTTCTTTTCATTGAATTGGTAATGAAAGGGGAATAGGAATTAATTACCAGGACAGGGGAATTTTTCATTCAGTAAAACCAATTTACCGACGGCGGCCATTCTGCCTTTTTTCTAAAGAAAAAAAAGGAAGGTAAAGGGGAGCTGTGGCTCCTTTGACGTCTAGCCGCCGTCTACACAGAAACACGCACACATGCACCGCACGCACACACACACACACACACACTGGCAGAATGTCCTGTGTCATTTAAAAGGCAGCTCCTGCACTTCGCATTTGTGTAAACATTTAGCAAACAATTCCGGAGCAATAGCGTTCAGCACACGTGTGCGAATAGTTTGCGGTCTAGACGGAGCTAGCTGAATGGGGTCAGGGGTCACGGGAACACCTTTTTCACTGCTTTGACTTGCTGGTTTACTTGAACACTTCTTCACTATTGTTAATCAGCTACTTATCAGCGGTAAATAATATTATTTAATTTGGTATTTATTGTTACTCACTCTGCTATGGATTTAGATAACGGCCAGCGCTCCATGGAGGCCTGATATTTCATATTCTCGATTTGCTTCTTTAATGCGTCCCGATCCATGTTTTGTAGAGCACTGGGATCCATGGCGGCTAGAATTTATCCACATGCCACCCCTGCAAAGACGGAAAGTGTGCGTGAGAGCCTGCGAGAGCGTCAAGGTGCGGTGGTGTGTGTGCGCCACTCTCACTCTCTCTCTCTCTGTTGTGTGTGCTAATTTTGAAGAGATATGCGGCTGCCGGGTGACTTTGGGGCTAAGCGAGCCAAAATGGAGCACCCTGTATACCCCGGTCCCCGGTTTGCAGAGCGGAGTTTGCGCAGAGCGTGCATAACAAATCAATAGAGAGAGAGCGGAGAGAAAGTTGCTGTAGAGGGAGAGAGAGTGTGAGCGAGCGCGTGCAAGTTAACAGTGCCGCCTGAAAGGCTGCCATAAAATAAACTCTGTTGTTGGCCTTTCCTCCTCGAAGCCAAGCATTTGTTTACAACTGAAAAAGGCCAGTAAAAAATAATATATGTATATATATACGCGAAAAGGGCGCGTCCCGCGGCCAAAATTCAGCGGAATGCAAATGAAAAAGCCTAAACAGCTGAGACTGCAGCCGCTACTTGGCTTTATTTTATTGCCAAGTTTGTAAAATATATAAAAACTTTCCTTTCGTTATGTTTACACAGTTAAAGCCGCCATAAATATGCCTCAGAAAAGGCAAAACACAAGGAAAACAAAAGGGAAAATAAGGGAGCATTTTGCGTGTCCTTAGACAATTAGTTTTTGCTGTTTACACTTTTCCGGGGCCGGCATTAAAGAGCGCCCTGGGGGTTGAAACTCGCCCCCGTGATGGAGATAATGGGTGGATAAAAGGCGAAGCTTAGATACTTCGGGATGATAAATTAAAGGGATGCGCCAGAGGTTAACCAGCAAAAGCGTTCCAGGATAATGGGTATTAAAGTTACCGGCCATCAAGTAAATAAAGGGGGAAGAGAATAAGGGAGAATAACTGGTAAGAAATTTGTAATTCCAGTGAAAGAAAGAAAATTTATTAAAACTTAAAAGGTAAAAATCTGCTTTAATAAAGCAATAAAATGTATTATATATTTTTATACAGAAAATACTTTAATCTTGTAATGTATTTTTCTTCTTTTCCTTCTTAAAAATTAAATATTTTCAACTAAAAAACTAAGATTAAAATTTTAGCAGACTGTTAAGCTTCGAGCACTGTTAAACCCAATAACATGCCCATAACATTAGCCGGGATACCAACCAAACAACAGCTCCTGTTAACCATTATCGCATGCTACAAATACCTTTCCTAACAGAAAATATAACATAAAAAGGACTCTGTTACAAAAAAGTCAACTTGAATTTCCACTAAAATCCTCTTTTTTCTCCCAAATATCTGTACATAAAAACCAACGAGCCCCAAACTCATCGGTAGACAATCAAAAACTAATACAAAACTCAAATAAAAAACCGCAGAGCAAGCGGCTAAAATGTAGCAAGGACGAAGGAAAAAAGGAAAACAAGCTGAGCCGCTCCTGTGAGCCCAGTGAACTCAGCGAAGCGGCGTGGGATGAGACATGACAGGACCAAGCCGGGATGATGGCGATGAGGCCGCACAGCTGACGCTTTTGTAGGTGTAACTTTAAATACAAAAAAAAAAGGACGATGGACTAAGGACAAACTGGGCCGTGGCACGCCTCCCTCTCAAGTTACTACCGCCCCGCTGCCTTTTTCCTGTCCAGTTTGATACATCATTTTTTGTCGCTTCGCTGGGTAACTTTGACACAGGTCTAGGTCCCAGTGTCCTAGTGTCCTGGTGTCCAGTGTCCATTGTCCTCTGTGCCCGGCTTGTTTGCATCTCCTTCGCCGACCAGCGATCTGCCTTTTCCACAGCTGTCAGGCTGCTAAAGGATTTTAGGCTTTAAACCAATCTGCTTCCTGTGCTCTGCTGGGAAAAGTTGCGGGTTGTTTGCCATTTATTGTTGTTTTTCTTCTTGTTTTTTCTTCTTCCCAGCAAAAGCTTTAAGCTCGGTGTCCTGTGACACTTTTGGTCAAATGTGTTAATGGCTACATTGTTCCGATTTAATATGGCCCAAGTAAGGGTCAGCAGGATTTAGGCGACAGGAACATACACACACGTAGGCAACTCCCCTGGCACACATGTTGACAGCCCTTGCATACCAGCAGCACAAAACACTAAAAGCTTTAAACTTGGTTTAATTAAAAACTTTCCAAAGTTGTCCCAGCAAAGGGATTCGATGAAAAGGGAAACGGACAGATAGTGCACAAAAATTTTCCTAACTGGTTGGGAAAACTGAAAGCGTTGAGAAGTTTCAAGGGTTAATTGGTGAGTGTCTTTTTACAGATCAAACATCTCGGGACCCTTAAAAGTTGTCGCCTCTGTGGTAATTTTTCTAATTAAATGCTTTTCTTTTATTTATTTTTTGAAAGCAAACTTAAAGCATGCATTTTAATCCATTTAAACATGTAAGAATACTCTACAAATGTATTTTTAGCCCGCCTAATTTACTTAATTATTACTAAGCTCTCTTTACAAGCTTCAAGTATTCTTCTCCGCAACTTATCCCTTCTAGAAAATGTACCTTTGAGTGCTTGTTATTTCACCAATGTTATTCCCTGCCTGCTTAAGTCAGACAACTAATCCCCGACATCATAGCATCCACTTAAAGTGCAACACTATCCTGGGAGAGACAGGAAGCGCGAGAGAAGCAGGGGAGAACTCCAAGAAGGAGCTGCCAGCCCGTTCCATTTAACCTCAAGAGGGAATCTTCACCGTAAGACTAAACTAATTGCTTCGAGCTATTGCCGCCATCGACTCCTGGCTGCACTCCCTTCTTCGGTGTCCTGAAATCCAATATGATGGCGATGCGCCATTAAGCACACGATGCACAGGACTCACAGGACGCAGGACTGAAAAAGTAGCAGAAATTTGTCTGCGCGCGATGGTTGCCAGAGGAAGAGGGGAAAGTCAGCATGCAACGGACATAAATCGTTAGCAAAATGTTTTTGGCGGCTACAAGCGGCAGCCACAAAACCAAGAAGGTCCTCCAGTATTTCGCGTGTGTGTGTCAACAGGCGTTCAAGTTTTTTGACACTCCTTCCCAGGCAGGAGAAGGAGAAGAGCCTCTGGAAGCGACAAGGACAACTGCGACAAGTCAAGTGATTTCGTTTTCTCCTCACAAAAAGGGAAAACAAATTGCCAAGCCTGCCCGAGAAGTTACTCAATCTGGAACATATATAATACAATTTTACACAAGTATCCATTTGCTCGTTAATAGATACCCCCAAAAAATGGTTGCTCGCCATTTTTCCAGCAATTTTGGCATTTCCTGGCGCCCGTTCCGTCTCGTCCTGTGCTGTGCTGTCCTGTCCCTTCGATATTGTTACAATAATTGGCATTAGCCGACCGTCCCTGGTCTCAGACTGAGTCTCAGCCTTTGGGGCGTGAGAAACGATTTCAGCTTGTTAGCTTAATTTTAAATGCGGAAACTTTTCGCCTCGACACAAAATACTTTGGGGCATACTTTCATTGTTGGGCCGCCAGGAAAATTGTGAGGTGAGCGGAATCCCAAAGAATTTTTGGAGAAAAGAAAAAATGTGTAACGAGGAATTAACATATATAAAGAGAGGAGCAGCAGCAACGGACGGCTCTAATTGGATGGTTAGGAATTTGCATGGATTTAAGGCTAAGGCTTTGAATATATATTCCTTTATGTGCTAAAAATATGTTCATGGTCTGTGCTTTTTATAAACGATATATTCTTGAACCCTCTTAAATTGTAATTTTAACTTCTTACAGCTCTTGCTAAACTTGATTAACATCAAGTAAAGTACTAGTTTTGTTTTCCAGTTTCTCTTTTAACTTTACCACAATAATCAAATCACAATCATCTGCAAACCGTTTTCATTTAATTATAACTTGAAAGTTGGCCAAACTTTTTGTTCTGTCAAGCAAAACGCGGTTGTCACGTTCTAAAGAAGTAATCCAAACATTGCTGGACAAATATTTATCCAGTCATTAGCAACGTTTCATTCAGTTACCTTTTAGCGGCTGTAGACGCTTCACCGTACTAGCACTAAAACTGTAACAAAAATTTAAAGCTGCACTGGAAGAAAATTAGGTGCTATAAGAATAAGAAAAAATTTAATAAATAATTCAATGGAAATTTTAAATAATTACTGCAAAAAACCATTTCCTATTAGAAGGTTTAAATATGATTAAAAAAATTAAAGACAAACAACCAATTTACTTGTATCTATTTTTTCTGAAGATTTCTTAAGCATTTCTTTTATTATTTTAGGGTTTTTTCTTACATATCTCTCACATTAGTTCTATCTTCAATGCTTTTCCTGCAATGTACAAGCGAATCCGCAACAACAGCTTATAAGTTGCGAGAAGGTTTACTTTTAGCTGAGCTAAAAGGGAGCTTCCCATTTTTTCCTTCCGTTTACAATTGAACGAAAGTGACTGCAATTTTAAGACTACGCCCGTTTATTTTTATTAACAAAACGTAAAAAATTAATAATTTAAGTAGATATAAATTAAATCAAATATTTTATTTCTTATTTTACTCTCACAACATTACTATTTCCCTCGCAGTGCACCCAAGGGGCGTCAGCGTTGGGCGACAACAATTTGTACCAAAGAACTTTTCGCTGGCAAACTTTTTGGCGGAGCTTATGAAGGGGTTGCGGGGTGGAAATGAAAACTGTGCATGGGATCGTGCAGTGGCGGCGACAACAACTAACAAGAACCGCAAACAAGCAGTCCAACTATGAGTTGTTAGCGCGGCGATGAAGTGCGAGGACCCGCAAGGACGCAGCGAGCTGAGCAAACCAGCCCGTACATTTTGCTAAATCAATTTGCACAACTAAATAATTAAAATACAGAATGATGACGCTCGGTTTTTGGGGTTTCGCAATCTGTTGCCAAGTTGGTGGCCAGCGTGCGTGTGGGGTTGACCTGGCTTATTAGCAGCAGGCTTAGAATGCGTCAAATTATGGCTAACAATTTACAGAATTTACACATGCCGCGGGGAAAGTGAGAGGGGAATGTGTACAGAAACCACAGCAGTGTTGGGCATATGCAAAAAGGGAATGTTGTTGTGAAAGTTAACTATTTAAAAATAGTTGAAAACATTAAGAACCTAAATTTAAAATAATTAAAATTTAAAAACTAGATAATTCTTGAGAAATTAAATAACAAATCTAATATCTTTTAAGTGTTTGGGATTATTTATTATTATAAAAAATTATGGCTTGCTTTAGCTTGAAATTGTCTGCAAAGCCATCACCGAAACCGCACTTGCTCCGGCACGCACAACGTGGCGTATGCGTGATTTATGCAATTTCTCCCTCTACTTTCCCCCCCGAAGCATGTGCGACCGTCCTAATGAGGATTTCATAGCATCAGGTATAACCGACTTTCACCTTAAAGCGACCAAGGCATTTCGCAAACTTTGGCCAGTAATTCTTCCTTCAAATCGTATAAATCAAACGATCCGAATGTCAGGCCCAGAGGCTATTAAATTTACGACCCGACCTAGGCAAACATCGTAAAAAGTGGGTGAGTAGTGGTATCGTATCGTTTTTTAGCCCTATCAGCGGCGCTCTTTGTTTGTTTATCTCTCGTTTGCCTTCTGTTTGTTTATTTGTTTGTTTGCTCGTCGGCTGCCGTTGATGCCAAGTGCATGGAGAGAGGCACTGGAGAGGCAGAGGGGCAGACAGGCAGAAAAAACAGGACTACAAAAATGCAATTAAAATCGTTTCATGTGACAATTCAGTTACTATCTCAAGCACCGCCTCCTCGCCACACCCTTGACTTTCCGTACTCTCGTCCCTTTGCACTGTTTGTTTGGTTTTTGGCCTGGCCTACGGTATAAATTTCCTGGTAATGGTTGGATGGGCATCTCTTTTTGCCGTCGGTCCTTGCAGGTGAACCCAATATCCCGGAGCACTCACCGACAACGACACACAATGATGAATAGTCCGGGGCGGAAGATGGAGATGGCCAAGATGGACAAGCGATAACTGTTAACTGCTTCACTGAGTACCGAACGGAGTAAGACAAAAGAAGAAGGGTTCAGATTAAAAGGGCACGGACAAGTGCAGGACTAATGAGACTTTTTCACTGGGCAAAGGGCAAGCTGTCGGAAAGTGAATGATGTTCAAGCCAACTATTGAAAAGCAATTGGCACTCAATCTATGTGCACACACAAGACTCTTGAAAAAGTTTATTGATTTATTGTACATGAAAAGACTGTATAGACTTCATAGACTGTATAGAGTTTAATAACTTGTAAACTTTTTGATTAAGAATTTAGTTAGGATTTTCTGTGATTTGAAATCTTATTTTATGGTGGCAACAAGTATGCAATAGTATATTTTCTTTTAGAACTTTGGTCATATTTTCAGTGATTTAAAGACCCTTTTTTATGACATAATATATTATTATTTAAAAGGAATTCTATTTAAACGAATTTTGATCATTTTAAAACAGTTTTCAAATTATTTTTACAATGTTTTAAGAACTTCTAAGTTTTATATATTGATTACATTTTCATTCCAACCAAAAATCCTTATCTAAATGTAAATATAATCCCCATTTCTTGACCTTCTCCTTCACCCACAGAACTCCACATCATTTTCAGTTAAATACAATTCCCAAAGCGAATATAAACAAAAGCCCGACCCAAACTCCTGAAGCAATTATCTTGCAAATTTCGTTCTCAAGATGCAAGCAAGCCACCAGCCGACACGTCGAAACTACATACACATCCCGTAGCATTCCGGCCGGAATGTGAGCCGGAAAGAGCCACCGGGGAGCCATCGCCATCGCCATTGCCAGTGCTTGGCATAGACGCATAGAGCGGAAAGTAAGCGAGCAAAAGAATAACTTGAGACAAAATTAAATGGAATGTGGAAAACATGAAGACGAGTAGAAAACAAAAACCTCCATTAAATTTGCATTAAAATATTCAATTTAGAGCAAGGCGGACCAGGAGCAGGACTGCGAACCTGCGGAACCAGGACAAGCTCATTTGCACATTCAACAAGGAGTTGCTTCTGCGGCTGTGGCTCGCCTCCATCTCCTGCCAGGTCCTGGCTGCTCGAGACCCTCAAAGGCTGGCGCCCAAAACGGATGACACGAAGACGACTTTCATGGGATGACACATGCTGCTCAGCTGGCTGCTGACTGCCCTGCCTCCTGCTTTTGAGTCCTGGCTCCTGGATCCTTTTACATCTTTCTCCCTGCCTGCCGCCTGTCTGCAGTGCCTTCTTTTATGCTTTAATTATTTGCAGCATGCAAAGTTAAGCCCCCGCACACACACAGTAGTACAGCCAACACACACCCAGCACACCCGCACACGCTGGCAAACATTGGGCAAGGTATTAAGTTGTAAATATGTAAAAGTGTTCGCAGCTGCCGAGAGTTCCTCATTCATTCTGCCCTCTTCCCTTTAATACCCAGTGTTCAGGGGGGGAAATGGGGTATACTAGACTAGAGAGAGAGAGAGGATTGTGCTTAAATTGATTCAAACAAGAAAGAAAGCTAAATTCGGGAAGCTGAGATTTGTATTCTCTAAAAATCTAACATAACCAGTATACATTACTAGATTGACTCGGCTGTTGATGCTCATCATAACTATAAATTGGGTATTATGATTCCTTTACTTACTTCATTACCCTGCAAGGGTATAAAAATAAGAAATAAAATATTTTTCTGCTACAAAAATATAATAAAGAATAATAATAAAACTAGAGAACTCAAACCTGTATTCATTGAAAAAAATATTTGAGGCTATTTTTGAAGTAAAGTTATGCATTTATTTATTAAAATTTCACAAAATATGTTTATAAAATTGTTCCAAAAAACAAATTCTTCAATATTTCACTGATTTTTAAAACTGCTTACAGGGTATATTTAAGTTGTATAATATTTTTAAATGTGTAAATCGCTTTTCCTCGCCTCGGTTCCTTTCCCCTCCCCCTTGCCTTCTGTGCATTGCGTATGTCAAAAATGAATTACATTGCAGTCTGCAGCCTGGTTTCGGCAGCTGCGTCGGTGTGTGCGTGTCAGACTGTGCGCTGCGCGTGTGGGTGTGTGTGTGTGTCTGCATATTTAAGTGCGCCGCAAAGTATGCAGCAAAGTACAACAAACAGCTGCGCGGTTGCTGGTTTCTCTTCGGATTTGAATGTGTTTTCCTTACCCAACACACACACGCACGCAGAACGCAGAAACACACGGAACAAAAGTGGGACATTTAATTTAGTATTTATTTAGAATGTATTATATGAAGGATCATAGGTATAGGAATATAAATATGTAAGAATTCTATATTTATTTTCAAAATTTGGAAGTTGAAATAAAATTTTTATTCCAATTAAATTATGACAAAGAATTTTTAATTTTAGTCAGAAGCTTGAAACGCACTGAAGAAATCATTTCCGACCCTATAAATCATATATATTTTTAATCAGCATCAACAGCGGAATATATCTAGTCATGTTTGGCAAGATAAAAAAATGTATACATTTTTTAAAAGTTTTATAAGAGGTTACATCGTTAAAATTGTCAAAAATTGACAAAAATTTTAATTTTAGAGTAAGTAGCGGTGCAGGTTTGTTAAGGGACAAAAAAGTAACACAGCAAAGTTTTTCGAATTGAAATTATTGAATTTTTGGTTAAGTTAATATCTTTTTGAAACTTCAAGGGTTTTAAAAATTTCGGACCCCGAATTTAGCTTGCTTTTTGTAATAATTTATCTTTGAAATATATTAGTTTTGCAAATTATACATTCTCTTATGAAAAACTACATTCAATATTAAAAATTTTATACACATATGCATATTTCTTATACAAATAAATTTCACTTTAAAATTTATTTAATTAAAATTTAAAATTCAAAACTCTTCCAATTTTTCCCCATGTGTATTTATATCTAAACGCACACCAGAGGCACCCCCACAGGCAGAGAGCCATTTAGTTAGTGGTCTGTCGGCTTCTGCCGAGTGCTTAGTTTTAAATCCGATACAATTTACTTAAAGCTTCAGCCATAAATTTTCCAAATCCCCAGCCGAACGCACACACATCCTTCCAAGTATAGGGAAAGAGACACAGACAGATGGAGCGAGAGAGAGAGAGTGAAAGAGGTCCAGCCAGGATAGTCTTTTGATTAGAGTTTTAGAGCCACACGGCTTGAAAAAACATTTGTGGATTCTTAATTGAGTGCAGGAAAGTTGTATAGAAACAAAAAATAGAAAGACATGCTTGTCTGTGTCATGTTACCTCCATTGAAGTTGGAAACCATTTATTTCATAATTTAATCAAGAGTGCTTTGTGGCAAAAAGCAGGAAAAGACACAAGCTGGTTATTTAATCTCTTCAATTCTCCTCTTTCACTTAACAGCTTATATTATGAGCTTTGATTTTAATTACAGGTATTTCGCACATAACAAGTATGTGAAATAACTCTGGTTAAATGGGTTGCTTAATAGCAAACTTAATAACAGCTTATTTTGCACATATGTACATTTATGAGCCAATTTCAATAATAATTACTAAGGCTTTTGGAAGCTTCGAAGCCTGGAAATTCCTCTAAGCTGCTTCCCTTAAGCTGCCTAAGGGATGTTATGTAAAGCCTTGCCTTGTAGTCGTTATTGTGGAGATTACTGTATAAATATTTGTAATTGGACACCTTATGCTGCTGGCTAATAATACATTTTCTAATTAATAGTCTGAAATTAATACGTTAATGGGAAATCTACATAAGGTTTATAATAGTAATAATAATAAGTCTAAATGTACAGTGTAAAAAATAAACAAATAATAACAAAAGTTCCCTTTAGAAATGGTTTAAACTAAATAGTATTTAATGTGCTCTATAATTAGGCTATTATTAGGAAATAGCAGAGGTTCATATTATTTAAATGATAGTGAAATGAGAGTATTTAAACACAAAATATAACTTACAAATTATTGGAAGGTAAAACCCTTTTAAATATATTATGTTATATGTAAAGCAATATAGTTTTTACTATAATTCACGGTCAATGAAGTAGCTCTTTAATTCTTTATAATTGTCTGTTATTTTTTAAGACAATTATTTGAACCTCCAGCTACCTAATTTACCTTCATTTAGCAAATTACACGCTTCACTGTAAATATCCTTGACACCCAGAGCTCCTTCTTCCTTTCCAATCAATCTCATTTAGTCTGCCAGTCAATCACGCACAATGCATTTGAAATAAAATGGCACAAAAACGGTGCCACGCCCCCCAAATACTCAGGGCAACACTTGTTGCCCCGGCAACATTTAATCAAATCAATTTTTCCCTTTTACACATGTTACAGTTGCCGGCAGCCAATCTGCCGAATTCCTGCTCGCCATCCGACTATGCAAATCCATTGTGACATGAGCCGGGAAGAGGGGGGATATTCGGAGAGGAAAAAAAATCTAATTGAATTTAGTTTACGGCAGTTTTTCGGCCCTTGGCCACGCCTCCCCCAAGCTGCAAAATTGGAACAACCAGAAAAGCGCAACGCACCGGGGGCACGGACTGGGACTGGGACTGGGACTGGGACTAGGAGAGAGACTCCGGACTACGGACTCCGGAGGCTGATGTGGGTTTGATATAGTGCCAAGCAATGGCACGGCAACGATGTCGAGGCATCCATAGAAATGCCAAGTTGCATTATCCGGATGGTTTGGCGGCGCTGCTGCCGGGATTGGCGCCTTTGTCTGGCATTTTTGTTAACAGAGCAGAGTGGCCTTCGGGCCACCTCCACCCACTGGCAGAGACCACGGCTGAATGACGACGCAAATAATTGAATGGGCGATCAATAGGTGAACAAGTCCCGCCCGGACGGATGGACTGACGCCAAGGCAAGCCGGGTCGAGTTCAAAACATGCCTCAAAAGAGGTGGAAAATGGAAAATCCGCCACCCACCTGGCGCTTAATTTAATTAGTCGAGCTGCACTGGGCTGCAAAACAACTAGTGGCCCAAAGTGAACTCCCAACTGGCAGGATATTTGCTAATGAATGGAGTCCTTTTTGGAAAGCGATGCTTAAATGGAATTTACTGAATTGCGTAGCTATTAAATAAGATCTATTGGCATCGAAAATGTACAAGTGTCATTGACAATCGTTTAATCCATTTCACCTGCCTGTCACCTGCCCGACACCTTGTCACAAAATGTTCAACACTCACGCACTCTCAGCCGGGGGACATCATCCATCAATTTCTCAATCAGAAACACTTGAAAACCCAATTGCACAGCACAATTGCACAGCAATTTATTACTATGCACAGAGAGAGAAATGCCGTAAATACAAATTACAATTTGTTTTTCAAACGAATTCCGGAATCAGGACTTCAACAAGTCTTTCAATTCCGGTTGGATTATTTACGTGCACGAGCTCAAAGACTCCTTGGGGAAGTTTAAACAAGTGCCAAGAGCAATTACGAAAAGGCCAAGGGAATCCAAGCAACTTCAATGTCAGCTGGCAACTATTAGCCCGTGATTGCGGCGCCCTCAATCCAAAGCTGAAAGCAACCCCCCGGCAAAGCAATTCAATATACTTCGATAGCATTTCAAATCCAATCAAATCGAAACCGGCATCAATTTTTCATTGGAGGGAGGAAATGCGGACCCGATAGCAATGAAAAATTATGAGCCATGTGGCAATAACAGCAACAGACACAACACACACAGCAACAGAAAATGCAGCATTAAGCGGGAAAACTGGAAGAGCGGAAAAACCAACCAAAGGCGACCCTTTTTTTGGATGGAAGGGGGCCGCGCCAAAGCCAAATCGAAGTTTGAGCTGGAAAGCGAATCCTCAGCTGAGTGGCCATTGATGCGTTAAATAAAAAGTTCAACTAAATATTTTCAAAAGCAAAAACAAAGCATTTACGTGACGAAGAGGGAAAGCCAGTTTTTGGGTGAGGGAAAAGTAATGCAAAGTTTGCACACGAGCCACGGGGAAAACCAGGGAGCAAAGAACTTGAGCAAATAAGCAATAAGACGACTAACAAGTGAAAACTGATGGCTAAGTCGCTGACTTGACTCTGGGGGATACCCTACTTTCAGATCCTTTGAAACTCTTGAGAAACAAACTATGGATTCACTCTGTTTCGAAAGAGTTTTTGTGCAAGTAAAGTAAATATTCTAAATATTCGTTTCTATTTCACTTCCTAAAAACCAAAATTTAACATACCTGCGAACACCACTGCGTATACGCGATAAATATCTCATAAAATATCTTTCCTCTGAAATAAGATCAATTTGACGCATAAAAATTGAATTGAATCAATTGAATTCTGAATATTTTTAGATGTCAACCACTCTATTTATTTAGGTCCTTCCCACAGGATGTGCCATTGCCACATTTTACAGGGTAAAAGCGAGTAACACTTGCCCATTCTCCCACCGAAAAAACCCATGCTCCTGGCTCGTGTCTCCCCCCTGCTCTCCGTGTAGGTGATTCTATGGCAGCATCAGCCTCCGATCCGCTCCGGAAATACCCATCCCCATCCCCAGGACCCTCCCCCGATGCCGCCACTGTGTCAGGTTCTATCCCTCGGCCAGGACACGTACACAAACATTTCATGGTTCAATAAATTTGCTGCCGAGCGTACCGGAAACTTTGCGAAAAATACATTGGGAAAATGCTCGTCGTCGTTGCAAAGGCAAAGAAATTATCTGTAGACCAGGACCTGCCACACACACACAGAGATGCACGCAGGCACCTGCACCCTCACACAGACACACACTCACATGAAAAAGGAATAAAGTCGTATAATTTTGCAGCCGAGAAAGAATTTTTTCTCTCGCTTCCTTCCTCTATTTCCCAGTTACAATCATTTCTTCTTCTACACCATTTTTGCAATTTTTATTCGTTGCAATTTCTGGGTTTTTCCGCTTGCCATGTTGCCCAGCCACGCCCCCTGATTATGTATTTTGGCCTACTTTGTGAGGCGTTGACGCTAAATTATGCCGTTACTTTTGCACCTTTTGTGTGAAAGTGTGTGTTTGTGTTCCAAGTTTTGGGCGTTGGTGTTGGTAGATCCCTTTAATATGTTGCACAAATAGCAATTAAAAATGCAGTTAAGGGGAAATGCAAAAGGATTTTAGCCAGCCAGTAATTTTTGGTTTTAATTAGTTTCAAAATACAAAACAGAAACTGTAATTATTTG
The DNA here is from genome assembly GCA_008042575.1 of Drosophila watanabei. Classification (NCBI taxonomy): domain Eukaryota; kingdom Metazoa; phylum Arthropoda; class Insecta; order Diptera; family Drosophilidae; genus Drosophila; species Drosophila watanabei. The sequence continues at coordinate 30,827 of VNJS01006881.1, forward strand.
TTTTCTGTTTGGGCTTTTACATAGGTTCTTTTAATCGGAAAAAAGTAATGCAATTAAATTTAACATATTTAATCAGTTTGTTTTAAACAAATACAACCCAGCTATAAAATTATTTTATCCTTCAATTAACGTGTCATGTTTAAGCTTTAATTTTCACCAAGTTTCTTTTTAGTAACAAATTTTCCCAGAGGCAATGAGGTTAGTAAGTAAAAGTAATTGTGAATTAATGAATTTATGATTTGTTTTCATATAAACTTACCCCAAAATACCCATAAATATTTTCTACAAACTCTCCCTCAGCACATACTTTCCTATCAATCAATTGACACAGAACTCCCATACCCATATATAGATTCTTGGAAATATTTTAACTGTTAGAGAAAGTTTTTCGTCCGTTTTCACCCTGACAAAAAAAAAGAAGGAAAAGAAAAATAGAACCCTTCGTCGCCTGGTCATTCAACATTTATCGAGAGCCCGCACACGACTCTGTTTGCTTTGCCCCCAAAGAACCGGTCATTAAATATTTTATTATTACATTTTCTAATAGTTGGTTAAGAAAGAAAAGGAAAATACACCACGAAATGTCGCAATTCGGGTCGAGGGTTGTAAAATTTAATTTATCAAACTTCTGCTACGCTGCACTTCAACCATAGCACTATGGGGTTTTTGACCACTTTTTGTGGCATTTAATCATTTTTTCAAAGTGCTCTAATTTAAAAAAAGTAAGTGGGAATGTATTAACAGAACATCAAACTGTTATGCCTTATACTCAAAATGTTAATACTTAACAGCATATGTTAGCATAACAGCTGTAAAGTCAGCTGTTGCATCCGACAGCGCGAGCGCTAAGTTTGCAATTTTTACAAAGTGATCTTTGAAATTAAACTATTCGTGGAAAACACCATTTGTAACGAAAGAAAACTAATGCATACTGATTTCACATGTATGTAATACATGTTAAATTTATTAATTGTTTAAATTATGTGTGTTTATACTAACAATTTGTCATTTTATAAATGCACCTTAAGCTGAATTTTAGGAAAAAAATTTTAACTTTGGGTAGAGTTTTGAAATAGAAGTTTGCATTAGTTTTCTGTGCCTTTAGGTGTATTTTGTAGCGTTGTCAATTCTAAACAAAAAGCTGTTAGTCTTATTGTGCACTTTTCCGCACTATTGGTGCAATTTGAATTTTTCTTAGATAACCTCACTGTTTTCAACGCCGATTTGTATGGCATTTGTATGGAAAAACACGGAAATCCGGTATTTTGGTCAGATAGCTCCTAGGTAAAAAGTTATCCGATTTAGCTCAAAATTGGAATATCGTGTTAAAAGAGCACCAAATTTCAGCTCCTTAAATTTCATAAATTTATTTTTAGTTTTACCAGATCGTTCCTATGGGAGCTATAGGATATAGTTTCCTGATCCAAACGATTTTTATACTATATATGCCTAGGTACAAATAATGACGGTAGGTAAAGTTTCATGTCGATATCTCCAAAACTAACCGAGTTATTAATTAATGCCACAAAAACACGTCAAAAACCCCATAGTGCATAGAGACAGAGAGACAGAGAGACCGAGGCAGAGGAAGGAGACACCACACGGAAACCGGAAGGCGGAAGGGGAAGCCTATTCTGTGCCTGCACTTCCGCTTGGAGTCGCATTTGCGGAGTGGTTTCGTGGGTCCAACACTGGTTTGCAGCAGGATTTAAGCGTCGTGTCGTACAGTGTGTGTTATTTATAATGCGACGCGCCAACTGAACAACACGAGTTTATTAGCCAGCGCAATTTGCGAGCTGCGCATCACAATTCAACATTGCCACCAGTTTCAGGCAGTCTGTAATTTATATATATATATATATATATATCTTTATAGGAGCAGAGGCTGAGGAAAAACGTGTGCACTCAGCCGGACGAAAGACCCAATTTATGGGATTTGATTCTCGTCAGCCAGCGGTAGCTAAAGTTAATCTAGGCAAATGGAAATCAGAAAATGTACAAATTAGGGGCCATAAATGTGATTAACGATAATTGAACCAAGGTTTTATGTTCCAGAAAAAGGTATTGTTTCTAAACACAAAGAGAGAAGTTTGTTAAGAGTTCAAAACTTGAGCAAAAACCATGATAGTTTAAAGTACTCTCTAAGCAAACTCATAAATTAATAAAGTCAAGGCTTCAAAACCCCTTCAGCTTGTAATCCTCTTAGAAAACCCGTCTCTAATTCCACTGTAACATGCTACAAACTGTTGCAAGCAACAAGATCTGCCACTAATTAAAGCCACAGCAAAAGGTATGCCATGCAAACTGGAATCGAGTCCCAACCTCATCTTCATCCTCATCCTCATCCCACAATTCATGCAGCCACTCTCCTCTTTGGCCCCCATAGAACCTCTTTGGGAAAGTCTGAAACTAATGCACGCCAATTTTCAATACAGAAAATCGAACTTTCAAGTGGACGCCTCTCTGCCACGCCCCGCGTTCCGTTGAGTTTTCCGAGGGGGGTCGCTCTCTCTGTTCAAGGATGGTTTATGGGTGGGGACTGGTATCAGGGGGCTGTTATTGGAGGAAACTGGCGGTACCGAGGGATCTGCAGACGGCTTTTGGCGTGCATTTCTATTTTGCTTGGCCGAAAAACTCTTGAAACTATTATCGATGAGGCAGGCGACCCGCTCAGTGGATTGCAGGGAAATGAGGGGGTTATTTCAAAGTGGACGAGGGCGTCACTGACACCGTCAATATTACTGGCGGAGGGCGTTACCAGAGGGTGTGGCAAGAGCTCTAGTGTACTTAACGAAATAAGTGACCTTTTCAGAGAAAATAATTATAGATTTTTCTGAATGAAATATTTCATGATTAATTTTTTTAATTTTACAGCTACAGAAATTTGGTAAAGGAAAATAAATCTGCAAAATACTGAATTTAATTTTATAAAAAGCTAAATACCTTACGAAATTTTGACATTCCATAAAATATCTATAAATTTTGCTGGATGAAATATTTTTTAAATAACTTTTTATATTTTAAAACTACAAAACTGTTTCAAAGAAAAATAGATGTACAAAATTCTTATATATTTTTGAATTATTATTTAGTTTTATAAACAGCAAAATATTTAAATAGTTAATGGAATTTCTTCAGTTTTTAAAGCATTTTTAAACCTTTTATAATTCTAATTTATATATATATAAAGGGTAGTTTGTAATCAAATCAAGAATAACTTTATAGTTACGAGACTTATAAGGTTTATTAGAATTATCAAATTTTAAATATCCTCTGAATAAAAAATATATTTTTTGTATCTATTAAAAGCATTTTAAACGAATAATTTCTATAAACTTCTAAGACTCAAAGACTGTTAAAAACTATATTTATTTTCCCCAAGTGCATCAGTTATTGAGTACTCCAACGATGGCGATGGCAACGAACGCGTTTTGTGCGTGTTAAAGCACACAGGGAATATAAAAAAGGAAAATATGAAAATATCCTTGTAGCTTAAACGGGGAACTCCCGGCCAGCCAGCCTGCAAGTCCGCTTTCCTGCCTTCCTGCCTCTCTGCCTCTCAGTCCCGGCACTTTACCACTTTTTATGCCTGGCGATAAATTAAAATTTTTATTAACATACTTTCCCGGGGCAAGAGAATAGAGGCGCAGCAAGAAGTGCTGGAAAGCAGGAGTCGCGGACCAAAAATGTCAACTTGTCCGGTGCTTGTCGGGCGATGCCCGGCCAGCAACGTGGAAAAAGTGGAGGGCTCTTTATCACTTTTGCAAACGCACGCTGGAACTGACCCCATGCCGCCGCCTCCGTCGCCGTCGCCTCAGGCTGGAGCAGCCTTTACAATTATAATTTGTTGACGCAGGAGCAGCAGCCCGCTGGAAATGCATCCAACTCTCCGGGAGAAAAGGCTAGAAGGATGACTATGGGGTTTTAGGTGCCGACTGAGTCTCCAGTCCATCGCATTATCTATGCATTATTGTGGCCCGGCCATTGGCCATCTGCCGAGCTGCCGAGCTGCCGTCTCAGCAGAAAATAATATTCTATTAAATTATGTATACGCTTTTGTTGGCGGATTTTGTTAAGTGAATATTCCACTTGTCGGGCTCAAGGAGGATGCTGCAGCAGGAGCCGGAGGAAAAGCTTTTGTAAAATTTAATAAGATTGAAAAGCCAATGGGATTTTTTCTCTGATATATATTTTTATATGGAAAAGGCAAAGAAAATAAATGGAAGTCAAATCCCGTTTTTTATTACAAGTTGATAAGGGAAGTTTTTCGTTTTAACCGGAAACTATTTTTATTAAAAATTTTTACTATTTTCCCCAAGGAATTGTTAACCAAGAACTGTTTTCTTTGATTTTATCATTAAATATTATTTATTATCTGACGCAAAACAAATTAATGAAAACTAAACACGTATACGTAATGTTGCAACAAATAAAAAAATATTACGTACAGCTGTGTTCATTGAAATAGCAGTGCTACCGAAGAACAACTTTAAAAGGATTTTTTTGCATATTCCTTTTAGTTAGGTGATTTATTCCATATTGTTTTTGTAAATTGGAATATAGAGATGAGAAACCAGAAAAGGTTCCGTTGGATTAGCTCTATTTTTGTGATATCCAAATATTTTTTCACTTGTGCCATTCGTTTTGCCTGTTCACTGAAATAGCAGTTTTTGGTTTTGCTCCTCAAAAAATGTCGAAATTCGTTGTTATTTTGTAAAAAGTGAGTTTAATTGAGTTCGTTATTATAGCTTATACTACAATACACCTCTACTACACAAAAAATGTCTTAGTAAAAATGTTTTAGTAATTAAAGGACCTCACTGCCCCAATAGAGAAAGGGAAGAGATTATTCGGCTTAGAAAGTGGGGCAAAACATAAAGAAATCCAACAATTTTTTAAATGTTTGGCCAAGATGGTTTCTAATGTCATAAAATGACAACAAAAGTCCGAAAAAGCGAGGGGGAATTCGAAAAACCGCAATTCCAGACGACCGACGCATAGTACACTTCAGCAAAGGTTATCCTTTTGCACCCTCTAGGGATAAAAAGGCGGGGATAGGCATCGGGATCAGTGATTTGATCATACACCGACGACTTGTAGAGCAAAAATTTGAATGTACGAAGTCCACAGAAGGTGCCATTAATTGGTAAAATGCATATCAAAGACAGGTTGGTTCGACAAAAGCCACTTGAACTGGTCACTATCCAAATGGGGTAAAATCCTTTGGATAGATGAGTCCAAACTGGTTTTATTTGGTTGAAAAAGATCAAGACAATTGTCCGTCGTCCTCCAAATACAGAGTACCACCCAAATCAGACGCTGAAGACATTAAAGCACGGTGACTTTAACATCATGAAATGGCATGCTTTTCATACAACTGTGTAGGTCCTATACAGATGATCGATGG